>CM060948.1:18229366-18279366 GCA_030765055.1 Mantis religiosa
AATGCTGTTCGTGTTCGACGTCCATGGCCAAGTTTCACAAGTGACAAAAGCCTTGCCGTTCGAGAACTTATTGATGACGATTGCCACTCCACGTTCAATAAATGGCATCAGAAGTGGCTATCAAAATTATTAAAAAGATTAGTGCTCGATGGGTTCCAAGGTTGTTAACCCAGTAGCAAACACGGGCCAGTTTGGAGATCTGTGAGGGACCTATAAATCGATTCCGGCAAGAATGGTAGAACCTTTTGAGGCGCATCGTTGCTTTTGATGAGACATGTGTTCATTGTTATAATCTGGAATCAAAATGGAGAGTAAAGAGTGGCGCCCAGTGAAGGCGTTAAGAAGGAAAGAAAGGGGAAAAAAAAAGAATCAGCCGGAAGAGTCCTATGGGTTGCGTAACATACGAAGGAACCTCCTGCTCACTTATGGCTGTACTGACCTCAGAACCTAGCGGAATAGCTAACCAAGCTAGTCTTTCTTCCCAACAGACTGACCTGGGATACCATAACCCGTTGTCACACTCAGAATTGCTTGGTCCGTGATACGCAACAATTACTGTTTATAGTTAAATCACCCTGGTACCGTAAATGTTCTTTGCACTAGCCAACAACTCAGACCTCCATGTTTCGCAGACTGTGTGATAAAGCGATTGTGTTGCTCGACCAAATGAAAGGTGTATCTGTCATCCAGTCCTGCGTTGTTGGACTCAGCAATAACCTTCGTTACCTCTGCCGCTGTAGGACAGACACTTTCCTGAATTGAAGGCTCCGCTAATGTTGTGAGCCGTCTGTTCTGCCATGAAAGTAATAGCCCAACCAAACGACGGCATCAGCATTATGCTTGCCTTTCTTAAAGCCCCGTTTAATATCTTGGATTGGATTCAGGGTGGCCTCAAGGCACAAGAGGACAAGCTGCTTTTACGTGGGTAGTGTTATGACACAAATGAATAACTTGTGACTGGACGATATAACTGATGTTGACATGTTGATAAACAAATGAGCCGACATATTGCGTTTCAGCCCCATTTTAACTGCATGTACCTCGATGTTACACAGGAGAAAGTATAGAATGCTCAATTTGTTTCTGTGGTGTCCTATACTGTGCCATATTTACTCAGCTTTAGTGACAGCACTGCGAAACAAAGGTTAAATATTCGAACAATAACTTCTGGACAATGTCCTGCAATCTGCTAATGAATCATCACACAATACCGCTGATATCACCTTTCTGAGGTGTCAAGCACGAGTGTGTCTACTTCATCTGCTCGCAGCCACATGGGTTTACTAGTAATTAGCCCGCTTCCAGTGTACATGGTTTAATAACCGTTGTGGCAAACTTAATTCTAAGCATATTGATTTGTTTATAAACCGCCATGAGTACAGGTGTTTAATATACCAATGTAGCAAAACAGTACGTGGAACACATCGCACTGGCCGGTTGCACTTGCGCACCACAATATGTCAATCACTGCACGACTCCTGTACAACTTCGTATTCGACAGCAAAACTCATATTTCAGGCAAAAAGTAGGTAGGAAGTGAAGTGCCTTTTATAGCTTGGACTTGTGTGTACTAATTGTTCACGAAACGACGTCAATTATGCAGAAAATTCTAATAAGGGAAACTTAAGGCAATCGTTATCGCCAAGGATAACGAGGGAATTAATACAGCTAAGGAATCAAGAATTGAGGACACGCTGCTTTATCGTTATCATACAGCATAAATAGTAACCTCGTCCGGAGTAAAATTTGTAGATGAGAGAACTGTAAGGAAAAGAAATAGTATTTGAATAAGTTTATTTGCATAACACTGTTTAAAATAAAATGGCTTTTTCTTAAATAAAAGAGGAATTCATTCATACCTTCTACTATCGGAGTTCCAAGCAGGTTTCCGACCAGGCAGAAGAACATTGAACAAACATCTTTATTATTAAAACAATTCTAGATAAATATCTGAGCAATAAAGGGGGAAGGGTATATATGATATTTATTGATCTAGAGAAGGCATTGAATTCTATTAACAGGGAAGCATTGTGGATAATATTAAGCAGTAAGGGGATAAGTCATGCATTTATAGAAGGAATTAGGAAGATGTACCAGGAGAACCAGTTGTGTATAAAACTACCAGGCAACAAAGTAACTAAATCTATATCGAGTAAGGCAGGTGAAAGGCAGAGATATAAACATAGTTCATTATTATTTAACCTTTATATCGATGTTATTTTAGAGGGGATATCAAGTTGTATGGTACATTCACCAGTTATTAAAAATAAAGAAATCCCGGGGCTACAGTTTGCAGATGACCTAGTAGTTGGGTCCATATCAAGTGGAGGGCTGAGAAGAGCAATCGAGGCAGCCAATTCTTATTGCAATAAATGGGATTTGAAAGTGAATGAAAATAGATCTAAAATTATGGTCTTCAAAATGGATAGGGGTTGCGTAAGGATGAGACAGGAGGTCAATAGAAATGAAATAGAGGTGGTAAGGAGATTTGATTATTTGGAAAAAGGTTGGGTTCAGATGGTAGCTGGAAAGAACAAACAAGATGTCTGTGGCGAAAAGTAAAATAGCCATGGGGGTGATAAAATCATGTTACAGTAAACTGGCAGATGTAAATGTCAAATGGTTGGAGAGGATTTATACGGCAGTAGTATAAAATAGAAAATTACATGGATCAGAGGTATGGAGAGTAGAT
Organism: Mantis religiosa; assembly: GCA_030765055.1. Lineage (NCBI taxonomy): Eukaryota > Metazoa > Arthropoda > Insecta > Mantodea > Mantidae > Mantis > Mantis religiosa. Next base: position 18,232,059 of record CM060948.1, read on the forward strand.
GGGGCTTGGAGAGAGACGTAGATCCTTTTGTAAATATATATTGGGATTACCGATAGCATCACCTAGCGGGGCAGCACAATTGGAACTGGGCAGGCATTCAACTAAAATTAAAATCTTGTCAAGCGAAATGAAATATTTATATAGAATCACTAACTTGAAAACTGTGTCCTTATTCAAAGGAGAAGTAACTGGGGAGGGTCTTGGGTACAAAAAATGAATTTCGTGTTGAAGCAGATAGGTATGGGTCATTCTTTGATAAATGCAGGGTATGAGCATAGAGGCTTCTGGAAAAATGATAAGTTAAAATTAGAGAATATTGACAGACAAGACATTTTTGCCAGTACAAGTGACATAAACTCACTGAGGTTATATAGAGAAATAAAAACCTGGGGGGGGGGAGGATATATAGAATAATGTAATAAGTTAGGGCGTTGGCCATAGTAGCACAATGGTAGTGCGGCTGGACGGAAACCAGAAGATCCGTGGTTCAAATACCGGCTGTGGCATGGAATTTTTCAGTCTGACTCTACGTTTCCACAATTTAGCCTACACACATCCAGTGTGAAAGAACAATTAATTTCCATTAATTAACCTAATAGGGCGAGCATCTTTATTTGGGCGAGAAGAAGTGTGAGAAACTTGAAAGTAATAGGTCAAGAGAGGGAGCTAGAGAAATTACCATTTTGTGGAGAAAAGAATGCAAATTTCCATTGTATATTATACTGTAGTCAAACAAAGATATGGAGAGAGCTGGCCTGGCTACGTAAATGGGACAATTTGGGGGGTGAAGTAGTAATTAGTAAACTTTTGTCAGTAAAAGGGGTAAAGAACAGGAGAAATATAGGGAATTATTTAGGGAAAGTTAGAGAGAGATGGCTAAGAACAATTAAGAAAAGGGTGTAGATTAGGATAGGTGAAATGGCAAAAGTGTAAAAAGGAGTAGAGGGCCTCCAATATACAAAAAACTAGCCTTAGGTGTATGGGGACCTAATTATTATTCAATGGCAAGCAACATGGTGGGATTTTTAGTACTTATGAATATATGGCGTTTTCCGGTATGGATTTTATAATTGTAATCTTGATTTTGTATTTCCATTTGATGTAAAGGAAAGATGAGAAATAAATTACAAATTACTACCTTCTACGTCTTTTCAAGTCTTTCTCAACAGAAACGTAAGCGAAACTGTAACTAAATAAAAATCAAATTGTTCTGTATGAATGAATAAAGTATATGCATAACGTAAATATGGGAATGTGAAAGAAAAATACTTCTGAAAATACCTCTGAAACCTTAAACATAGACATGTTAAGTATAAATAAAACACACAGCCAAAAATTATGTTTCCTCCTGCATATAAGGATTACGAACTTAAATCGTCTGTACTCCAAAATATTAAGTGTGACATAGAGCAGTGTGAAATACCGCAAGCCTTCGGTTGCGGAAACCAAACATTCATTGATATCCACTGACCATCATTGTTTACAAAAGCTACAGCGTGAAACCTAGGGATATTTAAACTCAGGCAACCAGCTGAAAACCGCGATCCCCTTGATTAGGGTACAAATGAGTTCTCTCAAATAAATGATGATTTCCATACCGCCTCTGGTGTATGCAGTTTGTACCGGATGGGATGCAAACATTGCACAAGCATTGTCTTGGAATACACTAAAGCTAACAGTTTCACCCGCAAACTTCGGTGAACACGTCCTAATTGCTCTGATAGCGGAAATTACTTAATTTTTCTTTGGAAGGACTGACCGAGGTAGTGCAGTTAAAAACATTTTCTTCATAACAAGATGTTAGTTGAACATTAGTGCATGTTGTCAAGAAGTTACTCTTATGAAAAATGTTTTGGCGAATACACAACTTCTAGTCGTAATGTTCGCGTACTTCTGAGTGAGAGAAAGAAATTGACCATTTCTCTATGATTTGTTTATTACGCACGCTGTCTGTATTTGTTTCGCTAGATTTCCTCATGTATTTTCTTCAAGTCACCTAAAGAAATGAAACTCGAATAACACTTTTGCGCCTTACTGGACAGAGTATGAACTAGTGTTCTCTAAATTTGCGTCTCTGTGGCACACCTCGTAAGTGTTACTTCAGACAAATACACTCGCCTCGGCCAAGTAATTACAACTGGATATGTGAAATGATCTAGTTTGAAGCTTATTGCTGGATTATCATTTATAGGTCAAAACAAATACTGAATAACTTGAAAGTAATCTTGTTCAGAAACCAAGTACTTATAGTCCAAAAATATTTTCTACAGCATGGATTATATTTAAAGAGAGCTGACTTACTCTATACTTGAAGATACACATACAGGGTGTTTGAAAAGGACACCGAACGAACACATGGAAATAGTTGCTCAGCTTCTATGTTACACATAGGAGTTAGTTTTACTGCCAAAAAAGGAGTATAAACATAATGCTCCAGAATGAGTTTGGATTAGGCATTGACAGGAACAACGATGAGTGCCTCACACTGTCGGAGTTCACAGGTATAGGACACACCCCGTGCCGCGTGCTGTAGCTGTTTGTAAACATACCGACATACCTCCGCAGTAACTTACTAGTATTAAGAATTTCTTTGGCTTATGAAACCGTAATAAAACACTATGTGTTCCAAAATTCCGTTATAGAAGTCCATGATGGCAAATAAGCTGGTGACATATGCAGCATATAAGTTCTGTACATAGCCCGTTTTACATGGCAGCAAGGTTCTGCCTATTTTTCCCGTAATTAAACAACAAAATAAATATTACTAAAATGTTAAAATCTTACCTTGACACACGTCACAGCACTGGAACAGCAATCACGGTTACCAATCCAATAGCTCGCTTTCCAATTTCATGGATCTTTCCCGGAGATTGAAATACAGGCACGCTCTGTTTTTCTAAGCATGAAGCTGCTTCACTACAAATTCGTGACACTAGCTACACCATGAGCTTCTAAAGCTAATTGCTGGGTTTTTGTAAAATCCATACTTGCCCTACATTCTGAATATTGGAGAGCTTTCGTAAAAGCTTGTTCACATTATATCTAATTTTTCTGCCCTGAGAATGACCCACTTCACGTTTGTTACTCGAAAAATCACTTGTCCCAGCATCGAGGGACATGTTCACCAGCTCGGATCTCAAACCCAGGAAAACATATATGTGTATAATTATAATTTAATGTAATATTAGCAATATTTCAGCTCAAATTCGACTCACGTACTTAACAATGCTGTTCACTTTAACAAAATAGCAAACCCTACTCTGAAAATGAACTGAACATTAACTCGGTCTGTTTCAAACTGCCTGTAGTAGGTGAACTGTTGATTTATGTTTGAGATAAGTGCTGTCAGGAAGGAATGTTGTGGTTTTTCAGGCTTATCTGTGTTGAATGGATGGATGTTGGGTAACCATAACCATATGAAAGATAAAACGTGCATCGCTCGAGTTCTAAGTATTGTAGAAATAGGATTCTTGTATGGTAATAATCATAAAATAAAATTCTTTCTTATTATGAGATCGACATCTGTCATTTTCAAATATTAATATCCGAGCGTAATTAATGATATAATGTTCTCAGTTCAGGCGCGTCAGATCGGCAGCGCTGGTAGGAGGAGCAGGCTTAGGATTCGCGAGTACGGCCCGCCTCCATATGCGTTTAACTTTTGCGAAGATTATAACTTATGTGATATACATCCAGATTGCTATATTAAAGTTTTAGCAATTAAAATAGCAGAGAAACCGAAAATGAATGTATGTTTTAAGGCAGAATATTTTGAGACTCAACAGCATCCATATTGGCATGCAGAGAGTTACATTTACTTAGTCCTATTTGGTGGTATGAAGAACATTATTACACATAGAAATTGTTAATTTTAATGTTTTCTTCTTAAACTTTCCATTTTTGACCTGAAATGATTTACCTATTGTGACAAAGCCCGGTGACTAGTAAATGACTTGTTCTTGTAAACCTTAGCAATGTTGGGACAACGTTGGAAAGGTAGAATCGGACTGAAAAATGCACGCTCTAAACAGGATTTGAGTCATGTATATTCCGTGACCCCAGAGAGCAGCATGCCAGTACATCGACTGACTCGCTTGTTACCCGTTGAACCTCCCAGGAAATCTCAAATTTATATGAGTTTAAATAGAGGCTTACGACGTTTTCCTGACACAAGCTAAAGAATAAAAGAACAATTACTTTCCATTGTTTGACCCAGTAATAAAGTATAAGAACCACGGCTTAAAGTAATTAGCTATTAAGATATGTCACCGTATATGAATTTCAGAATTCTTTTGTGTTTTACTGGGAAACAGCGAGTCACCTGGTGAGTTTAATACTGTGTTGGAATGTTTCCGTACTACGTAGTTTATTGTTTAGTGTAGAGCAAGAGTACTGTGGTTCACATCCGGTTATGGGGTTACATTTTTCTCTCTGATTCTGCCTTTTATGATGTAAATGTATTTGAAATTCGGTTGTACAGAGGAACTTATTGAAGCCCCCTGACTACAAGTGAAGCTCCTCCCTTTGAAGACAAACGTCTACCTTTGTTAGGTAGAAATAACTTTTGGTTTAACGCTGCTGCAACAGATGTATCCGGGAGTAATTGTTAGTAACAAGAAGAAAGGTAAGAGAAATATGTATCAATTAGTAGACGGGCCAGTAGGGCTATGTAAAAATTCATATATAAGAAAGAGAACCGTCGGGAATATGGGAGATGATACAATACCTTTGTGTACGACTGTACATAAACAGAAAAATGTTCACAGAACCTTAGAGATACATTTAGTTCTCTCAACTTTCTCTCAGTTGAGTACTTTTGTATGCTGTTGAGATTATCATTTCTTTAACCAAATAAAAGATGATACATCATTTGCAAATACAATGTTGTTAATACCTTCCAGCCACTTAGCCGCAAAGCAAACAAAGATCGCCACATCAGTTTTGTGTCGGAACTGCCTTTTTTCCTTTCCAGCCGTATTTCATTGTATTCCCTTTGCCTCTCTCTGTCCCTTTTCCCTAACCTTCATTCATTCGTCCTGAGCCATCCCTCCCTCTGGTTTTCAGTTCGTTAGTAACAGGAAAGCTTAATGAATGGAGTGCTTCCTGTTGAACAAAGAGAGAACTGTTACACGTCTCTCCCCCTCCACTTCACGCCCGTAGCAGTCACCCGACAAGCAGACTTCAAACACTGAAACTACCCACTTCGGACCACTCCCCCTCCCAATCCAATCGGAAACCAAACTTTGTACTTTTTTTTTCAGGAATCCGATTTTCACACAGACGGAAGCTAATTACCTAATTCCCTGCTGCAACACCTACCCGATACCCGGTGTGGTGTTAGCAAACGAAGGAATGTGTTCTGTTCGTTTATTTTATTTTTACAGGAATAATTGGCAAAGGAAGAGAAGAAATGGTGTCTGTGGTAGAGGATCCGTGCTCTTGGAAACCCACGAAAGGAGTGTATTATCTAACAGACTAGCTATAAACATCTGCCTAATTTCAACGCAATTGAAACTGTGTCCTACTCAGATAAAATGGCATTTTGATATTCACAATAAGTGTTTCGCTGTCCCAAATGTACATATAACTAGGCCTCGGACAAGTTGCGATTTGGGTGACATATGGCTGCAAAATAGTTGCGTGCGCACAGGGTTTTAGTGACTTCTCCTTCTCTTCCCCTGCCACTGCCAGTCATCCTCACCTAGCAAGCCATAGTACAAATAAAGTCCGTTTACTCAACGCATGTGCAGTTCCGAGTCAAAGGAACCTGAGCCGCCCGCCCACTAATGACCGTCATAAATCCATCTCCACACTTCAGAAATGGAACACTGTCGTTGAGGACCAATAGCAAACCTGATTTTCTCGAAGTGACAGACGCATGTCTAGTCCACGTGGAGTCTCAGTTGCCAAAGTTCCAACTTCCAGTTGATCTGTTTCATTACGTGCAGAAATTCGTTGTGTGTCACAATGTGGAGACCGTAGGAGGAAAATGCAGTGGTAAATGCAAATGAAGTAGAGATAAATAATCAAAGTGAAGACAGTGTAATAACTGGGCCGAATTATATTACTGGAAAAGCCTAAAAAATAACAAAGTTATAACGGGAACTGTTTCTAAGCAAATTCAAGCGCTTGTTTTGAACACATATAAATATGTGCTGACAAATAATCTTGGTAAGGGGTCATGCAATGAACCTGATAAGTTCTGGATATTCACAGAAGTACAGTGAGAAATATTGTGACGAAAGGAATACCAAAGACGCCGATCAAGTGTGAAAACAAAAGGAAACGTTTCTCTAAAGTAGAAAATTTCATGTGCTATTTAATTCGTCGAGAAATTTATAGATTCTATGCAAAAGGGAGAGCGCCCACCTTAGACGAATTGGTTGCACATTTGCAAGAAATTTGTGATTTTCCTTATGGGCGCTTCACTTTGCGCGGTCTCCTAAATGAGCTGAGTTTCAAATACTGCACTTTGAATAAGATAAGGGTTATTATGGAATCCAGTAGACTTGTGTATATATATATATATATATATATATATATTTATTTATCAAAACTAAGGAAGTTTTGCAGTAATGGACATAAGATAATTTATTTAGACGAAAACTCGTACGATACCCATGACGTATCGAGAAAGGTGGCAACCTTGCAGAACGGTCTGGAGAAGGAGGGTCGGGGGTTGTAAAACGATTATAAGGGTTCGTCAAAGGCAGAAGCCGACATGCACATGCTTTAACTAAACAGACTTTACCAAATGTTCTCAAGAACATCGGGTACCCCGCATGGCTTGCGGGCACCCAAGATAACCCAGGAGCTAATCCTAACAGCAGCTAAAGCTGAGCTCCACATAATTCTCCGAAGCTGTTTGGCATCAAAATTTTTCCAATCTTAATCTGAAACAATAATCACCAGGGTGCTAGGTGTTACATCCTGTGCTTTCAATCCAAAGGTAAAATCACTGTAACCTTATACAATAATACTAACCTAAAAACCTACATGTCACCCCACAACATCCCAAATTATACCTTACCTGCGGTAAAATCCTTAATGGGTGGGCACGCAGCAAAAACCTTCTGGTTAAATACAGCCAGCCAGCACGACGAGCAAGCGATACGAAATCCGGCCGCTGTTAGCTGAAGAAACATGCCAAAAGCAACCAGCAGGAAACGTGCCTTACTTGTAAAGGGATATGGACATGAGTACTTTGAAGTCAGAGGAGAAAATATATTTTGTAAGGTATGCCACGTTGAGATTAAAGGAGAGAGATGCACTTTTATTGTAAGACACAGTAAATCTGAAAATCACACAGTAAATATTACGTTGTCTGCAAGAAATGAGAGGGTTGAGAATATACTATCCAAATCATTACTCAAGACCACGTGTATCCAAACCGAATTTTACAGACATTTTTGTGATATATTGGTAAGCGCAAACATTCCATTTAATAAGCTGCAAAATCCTGTTTTAAAACATTTCTGGAGAAATATACAGCCTTGAAAGTTCCTTGTGAGTCTACTATTATTTGTCTCATTGTTATGATGATACCCTGAACAACATTAGACGTTATGTGGGAGATCGAAACATTTGGATTTCAATTGATGAATCCACAGATGCTGCTAGAAGATCTATAGCCGCTGTGGGCATAGGAATATTATCTCGCGAACGTCTAGATAAAAATTTCTTATTAACGTCGGAGGTGCTAAGCGAAGTTAACCATTGTTCTAAAGACAAGTTGTTTGATGACGCAATGTCTCTTTCATGGCCAGACGGTATAAAAACTGAAAACATTATTTGTGACAAATGCAGCCCCTTACATGATCAAAGCTGCTTCCAAAATTAAGGAACACTATCCCAACCTGATACACATGACGTGTTTAGTTCATGGTCTTCACCGGGTAGCAGAACAGATTAGGAATCATTTTAATGATGTAGATAATTTCATTTCAAATGCAAAAAGAAAAAAATTAAAGGCCCCTTCTAGAACATTAAAATTTAGAGCACTAGCACCAGGAATTCCTTTACCACCTCAACCTATTGTAACACGGTGGGGTTCTGGTTGATAGCCGCTCTGTACTACTTTGAACATTACAACCAGATTGTTAACGTGATTAGCACATTTGAAAATGAAGAAATTTTAGCTATTAAAGCTGCAAAATCTTTGATATCTCCACAGTTGTATGAAAATTTGCAGTTAAACAATAATATATTTAAGGCTATTCCTTTAATAATAAAACAACTTGCGTCATCAGAGATGACACTGTCAGAATCTTTGATATCTCCACAGTTGTATGAAAATTTGCAGTTAAACAATAATATATTTAAGGCTATTCCTTTAATAATAAAACAACTTGCGTCATCAGAGATGACACTGTCAGAATCCTTGAAATGTGTCCATCATTCGACACAACACTTTAAAAAAGTAGAAAAATATTCTGCTGCTACAATAGCGAAGCAGAAACTGAAGAGTGTTTTAGATAAAAACCCAGGATATTCAATTATGTGTCGTATTAGGGACGCCATTCTAAATAATGAACATGCATGTGTTTCTCAGCTAGATGTTTGTGATGTCCGTCAGTTTCGTTTGGCACCAGTCACGTCATGCGATGTGGAACGGAGTTTTTCAAGATACAAACTTTGTTTGTGCTGTAAAAGAAGTTTTGCTTTTGATACGTTCAGAAAATACATTCGTCATCCATTGGTCTAACCACTCAACCACGGAGTGGTCGTGTTCTTCTGGTAGAACGTAAATTTTCAGAGGAGAGAGGCAAAGTACACAGGGTCAGGAGTGAAGATTATATGGCCCTCAGAATACAGAAAATTGGGAAAAGGAACATCCTTGGTAGTAATTGGTAGCACTGTACTTTTCAAGAAGTGTTTCTAAAGACAAAGTGTTAGAGACACACCTCTATTTGAGTGCATTGTAGAGTAAACAAAATAACATATTGGAAATTAAAGTGGACATATCTTGCCTTTAGCATAAGCATGTTTTGGAGCAAACTTAAAATTATCAGTAAGAGAGGTTTACGGTAAAATAAGTAGCCAATAGTATGAGCAAAATATTTAATAAGACCAGTCTAGTGATTCAGATGCAATAAGTGTCATTTGGCTGGCGAAACTACATAAGCAAGACTGTCGCAGCATTTACATCACGACGATGTTCCCTCGTTAGTCACATAAGGTCGTAGGCGCGAGCAAGTTACAAATAAACTCAGATAGCACTTTTTGGCGAGAGGAATTGCTAAAGAAATTAAGTCAGAATGAGGACATCTGGCAACTAAGACGCGCTTCAAACGACCGGAACAAGACGCTAGGTAATCCAACAAACATTAGATCGTGTGGACGACAATGAAGCAAATAACATGACGGGGAGCAGGAATACACTTAAGGGAGTTTTCTATCTTCTGGGTGTTAAGATCGCAATATCCTGAACCATATCTCAGGCCCAGACTTAAACTGATGCTCTATAGAGGAGTGGCCTCCGTCCACCTCACAGAAGCATACACAAGATCCATGCTTGCTTGTTCATTTTAAAGTTTAAATTATACTAACACTAGCTGTCTTATTTTTAAGTATGTACTTACTTAATTTTGAAGAGTATCTAGATTTATCGTTTTGATTCTCTAGAGAAACAAATTATGTGCAGTTGCACCGGTCCTGTGAGTAACTTTAGTTGTTTGTTAAAATGACGGCTTATTTTCTACCTAACATCATGTTTAAATGACAGTTTTAAAAGCATTTAGTTGTCCTTCTTGCTGATATTCTTTCATTCATCTAGCAGTTGTTGTATGTCTATGCGCATTTTCTTACTTTGGAAAAAAGAGACTGTTTAATGGTAAGGGTAAAAAGAAAATGTGAGTCATAAACGGGGGTTACGTAGAACGGTTTGAGCTGAAGCGATGTGGTTTCCTTTATCATGTCAAAGAGAACTGCTGAGTGACTTCGGGCTTTAGGCAAGACCTGAGATCTGGCTTTCACAAGACCTGTAAAATAACAAATACAGCTCTCAGCATCTCCTTAAATGTGTAAGGCGCCAGAAGCAATAGGTTTAAGAGCCACAAGGAGGCTGAGGAAAGTTGTCGCAATTCTAGTTCATCTCTCAAGGGACAGGGGAGCCTCATGCATAGTAATGAATTGCATCATGGAGGGGGATTAAGCCAAGACGATGTCAAAACTTTGCTATTTGCAGCAATTATTTCGTTATTAAGTGATACGGTAGGGATCTGAGATGTCGCAGAGCAAACACCATCGAAAGGCAATGATTACCCCAGAATGACACTAAAGTCGATTTTTATCGAGGAGAGGCGGCGCGTCTTTCAGTATATGAGCCATTTGGCTCCTTTTATGTTCCCGCAGCTCATCTAGTTAAATGAAAGTGAACGAATAAGGATAGGTGATATGGTTTAAGGAGAAAGATTGAAACGTTATAGCATACATTATTTATTTGAGTTGTTTATTCAGTCGGTTTCAATCCTCAAGTAGTCGTCTGGGCTACATATGTAACTCAGACATTTTGTATTTGCAAGTGTACATCTCCCTGCTTTTATGGTGTTGGTGGTTTTGGTAGCTTCTTGACGCAACGTGTTCTAAACGGTTAGTTGGCTATAATACATTTTAGCGAGAGAGTACTTTTGTTATTTGCGATTAAACTAAGTTGGGCCCAGCTGGGCTACATATGTTGCCTGCGCGACCACTAATGTAACAGTTTTTGAAATGGCTACTAAGAGAAAGGTCACATCAGTGCTATAAATACCATTTGTACTTTTTCCGCAAATCAGAAGTATAACAAAATCAAACGACGCCTGTTTCTTGAGTCAATGTCCCGGGAGCTCATAAAGCCTCAAATAGCAACAAGAGCAGAACTGAGCACTATACCAGTCTCCCTAAGAAAGCGTGCTAAGATTCCTTTCGGAATTGAAGATGTTCACACAAAACAAGTCACACAGCTTGTCGCATTACACATATCGCGTTACTTTTGCAGCAACCTTAAGGCATTTGCAAATTTTAGTGATCGCTTTTCTTTTTGTAGTTGATGTATTAGTGCTGGCTATGTCATGTCCAGGGCTGCTCATCGGTTACGGCTTAAGGAGAGCATGGCTGTATGGGGATCTCAGGTTCGTGTGAAGAGATACAATAATGAATAATATACTAATCACTGTTTATTCGAATACACATTTCTATATGAAGTCCCCGGCGAAAATGTTTTCACTACTGGTATCCGCACAGCTTGCTTTCCTGACACTAATGCCTCCTGTTTACCTGCTTACCTCACTGTAAAGGGGATGAGTTCATTGAACAACCCTCGGTCCCGTTATGTACCGTTAGGTCAGTCTTTTGAAAATGACCAAGGAGCGTTCTTTGCATGTATGTAGTAAAAACATTCTTTCGGTGGGGCATTTTTAAACACAAATTTTAGATTATTTTATATTCATTTATATATGCATTCACATTAATGAGGTCCTTATAAATAATGCCTCAAGCTTCATAACAAGTAAGGTATGCACTACTTATGTGGGAGAAGCAAGGCTAAATCTACCAGGAACAGTGGCAGCATGTGTCAAAGAAAGATTTGCAATAAACAGTCCACGGCGGTGTGTAAAGGGTGTCTACAAGAAGAATTGTAAAATAAATAGTAATGTTGTGCTTGTGACTATTACTATACATTCATATGGTGATTGTTCGAACAATGTAAACATTTAATACATTCTGTATTTGATATTGTTGTTTTCACTACTACTAACTTGATTAATATTATTCAGGAATTTAAAGGAGTACTGTAAACGAGTTTACCGTATATTTTACATGACACATAGTATACTTGAATTTAATATCAAATTATCCTTAAACCGTTCATAAAACTCAATTTGAAAGTAAGTGAACACTATAAAGAAATAAAGGAATATCCCAGAAGGTTATTCAATCAATTATAAACAATGCATAAAGTAAATTTTATACGGATTACATATGTAGTTCAGGTGACCATTCACGTCAGAAATCATCACGCGACTACTCGAGGGTTAATATATTGTCCATGAAGTTTGGAAAGGAACATAATGCTCAGCCCCAAACACTAATTTTTTTCATTAAAATACTTATTACAAGGACATCGGATTTAAATTATTTAATCGCCCTTCCACCACAGTTTCCAAGCGAAGGTTTTCAATGCAATTCTCATTTCTATATAACTCTACTGAGACTATATGCACGTTACTTTTAATGTATTATTGACTGTATGGGTTTTGACTTAAATGGAGTTCCAAGTATTCCTGTGATAAGTGAAGAACCTATATTCCAAGCCCATTCCGTTTGATTTGTTACTTCATTATACTATGTGTTCAGTTCCAAAACATTTCGCTTAATTTTTTGCGAATAGTAAAATAATAACTAGCTAGAGCATCGAACACTGGACTTCACTAATTGCATCCCACTCAGCACTTATTGACCTCTGCTCTAATACATAATGTCGCATGAACATCATTAATGCACTAACTCACTCGCCGACTCAACAGCCGTTTAATAGCATAGACGTTTCTGGAAAGTTTAAGAGAGACGGAAGCATGTAGAACTTTCTGCTTGCGTCTCGAATGCGTTCCTGCAATTAACATTAGGTGGAGTACTCATTTCCTCCTCGCCCTCCAATCAGCTGAGTTGCGTTAAACGTTACGCGATCTAGCAGCCAGCATTGTATAATAGGCTTAGAAGTTTCTATAAACTATATTCTAAAACCTGCCTCATTCTTCTGAAACGACAACTATATGTACAGTAGACCGCTTAAATGTCAGTAAAATATGTTACATTAGCTCATGGTCAACATAAACCGTTCTGACACTCAGGTAGGTAGACCCATAAAGGACACTTTTGGACTTGGGGTTTGTATTCAATCTTCAATGGATCTCCGTCAGAGAAGATATCGTTCTTTAAAGTTTTTGTTGTATTTGCATACGTTCCCACTGAACTTTTTGAAGAAGAGGCCGGAGTTCTTGATAAGGTAACCGAGAAGATATGGCATAATTTGCACCAGAGTTTTGGGATAAGGTATAAGGAATGCAGCATAGGGAGGCACCTTGTGCTTTGTAACCTACGTGATACCTATTGTGGCTACCACCCCTCAAGAGGAAGGGATGAATTGAAGGAGCCCTAGAAGGCTACATGCTACATGTGAAAGCCCTAACTGACACTACCTAAAAATATCGCCTTACTAACATTGCCCAGAGAGAGAGAGAGAGAGAGAGAGAGAGAGAGAGAGAGAGAGAGAGAGAGAGAGAGAGAGAGAGAGAGAGAGAGAGAGAGAGAGAGAGAGAGAGAGGGGGGGAGCGATGAAACAAGCAGCCCTCTGGCGTACAAGGGAAATGTTCTTCACTTTCAACAAGCCTCTGTACGCCACGATTCCTAAAATCAAAACTGAAACACGTAAGGAAATCGAAATGAAAGGGAAATAATGGAAATAGAATTGTAGTAGGTGATAAATCGCCTTCATACCTGCCTAGAGGCCCAGAAAAATCCAAGGCCAGAGTGCGCGGTGAAAAGGGACTCAACTGGGCTACCCGAACGTCAGACTCATACGTTGTTTAGATTTGGGCATACCTGATTCAGATATGGGGTATCACTATCTTCAACAAGATACGATAGTTTCTTGCTCAAGGATTGGACATTATAGACACAGTAAATAACTATACAATTTCTATATGTAATGTTATATCGCTATGATATAATAATTATAAATATAATGATAAATGTGGATACCGAAATTATTGGTTCAGTAAATTAGATTAAATATGAACATTAGGTATATTTGTTAAATATGAACAGGATGTTAGTTTAGTAGTTCACTATGTGGTAGGGAAAGTTATCACAGATGGCGGTGCATCTGACAAACACTTGAAGAGAAATGGCTTTCTTAGACCCTTCCTTAGTAGCTGTTGACCGAAACAAAAGATACAACGGTGCACATGTAACAAAAGGTCGACTTGAGTATGGGAATTCTGGTGTGAATAACACAGTTTCTTGAAAGGAAACTGAGATATCTGGACTGCCCGCCCAGGAGGACAGACGTCACCCGAGAAGGAACCTATCTCTCGCTACGTAAGTAACGAATTAAGTGTTATCGCGTAATATGCGTTTCACGTACGGTAACTTCGGACAGTAATAGAGATTGGTGTACCTTTTATGTGATTATAAGAGTCTTAAACATTGATTCCAGTGTCGTAAGTGTAATCCTTACTCCTATATGCTCACGCAGACCGAAAACTCTTGCTAGAAACTGAGGCTACAACGCGCATTGCTTCAACTTTGCATAACGTTTCCACGGGAAAGTGGTGACAGTGTAGTAATAAACTATTGAAAATAGGTTGTGCCACATCACAAGAATATCCTTAGCATATGAAAATAAGTTTAACAGGATGGATAAAGAACTGTTTAGATGTAGATTGCGTTTAGAAGCATTGAAATTAAGGGACACCCCTTTACCGGAGACGAACTATCGATCATGTGTACACATTTGAACATTGGTGTACTACCTTGCATATTTATGTAACAGGATGATTGAAGAATGGTAGTGACAGATCACGTTTGAATATTGCGCTTCACTCTGATTGCAAAGCTCTCCACTATCATTAAAAGTGAAAATTCTTCCATGTGCAATACGGCGTGATATCAACGCTCATTCATCATTGTCGAACTAATCTTGCAAGTTTCGATATCAGAGCAGAGTCTGTTCCCACTTGGTACTGCTTCGCTCCCGATTAAATAAACTAAAACCAATACTGAATGCACGAAATGAAGAAAATTATAAGATTTTAGAATTAACCCTATTAGAGGCATAATCAACTAAATTTTAATTACAATTTTCAATGTAGAACTTAAGAAGGCTTGTCTAGAGGTTTTTGTTTATGTGGTCGAAAATAAACGTTTGTTAAGTGAAGTATACTCTAATTCATCCACTATGCGCTAACAAGTATCCCATAATTTGGTTTTGAGGGGAAAATAAGGTCATTTTATTATTCTTTTTGACGACATCCAACGTTTTCATAGAACGATGGATTTGAAATGATGCTCAAATAAGTCAAGACTCCATGGAGCTTAAGAGTTACCTTCATTAAACTTTCAGAATAAGGGAAACCTTGTGGAGAAACCTAACTCACATAACTTACTCTGACTGGGATTCTAATTCGGTTTGTGATTGCGTGACAGAGATGGCAGTACTGTGCAGTGCATAGAATTCTAGTGGCAGCGACGAGAGTAAAGACTGTTTTTTATACTTAAAATGGCGACGTTTTCATTGCAAGAACATAGTGTAATCATTCGTGTTCTCCATTTTCGTGGTGTAACACTTATTGAAATTCATCGCCAGTTGAGTGAGGCATGTGGTGATGGTACCATGGATGTGTCTAATGTGCGTTCCTGGGTGCGACAGTTCAATGAAGGCAGAACATCGTGTGACAACAAACCAAGACAGTCACGGCCTCGCTCCAGCCGGAATAGTTATATATATATATATATATATATATATATATATATATATATATATATTGCATATAATAAATAAATATTTTTTGCAAAATACTTATGCAAAATACTTTGCATAAATAAATAGTGGCTATACATTAGTTAACTAAAGGGCCAATTCGAAAGTAAACGGTGGTATATTGCAATTTGAAATTCTTGTGTGTGTGTGGGGGGGGGGTTAAGGGGGGCACCGCATGCACTAAAATGAAAGAATCGCTTGGAAACCTTTGGAATTGACATTCACCAATTCATTCCCACTCTAATCTTCATTATAACTTTTCAAACGGAGAAGTCTAATGTGGCCTGAGGTAAAATATGAAATACCTTGCTTCTCTGAGCAGTTGGAAACTTAAAATTAAATTAAATATTTTAAATGTAACATTTCTAAGAAATATCATACAGAATAATTTAGTTTAATATAAGGATACACAATTTTTCATGATTATCACTCCTGGGCATAAGTTAAACTGGTATATATTGTTTTACCTTTATTTTCTGGTGACCATGTGAAGCAGTATACTCTGGAACGCGTATGAAGAACATACTTATATTTTTGTACTACTCCAGCTGAATTATCAGCGATTTTCAAATACCACGTAATGTACACGTGGCACAAAACTGTTGGAGAGGATTTTAGCGGGAGAGTGCTAGGTGGTGTATAGAGCGAGAGAGACAAATAGAGGAAACAATAATTGCTTTAAACTAATTATATGCAATAAGTGGCTAAACATATTTGAATAATAAACGTTTTATATACAGTATATTTAGCAATATATACGGGGGGGGGGGTCTGAAAAGTTTCCGACCTTAACCTGAAGTTGGCAGCAATCGTAAATAAAAGCTAGTAAATTTCATTGTGTATCTGTTAACAGTTACTCACCAAAGTTTCAGTCATTTTGAACGCTCAATTGTTATGTAACAGTCGTTTGAGTGAGTTGATATGAGTGTTTTCATCGACTTTTATACCAGGTGAGTCACCTGCCCCTATTTATTTTTGAATTTATGTAATGTGCTAAGTGACATATGTGACTTACTCCATTCTTGAATGTCTTCTAATGGATGGTTTGTAGAACAGTTTATAGAGGAGTAGATAACTCAGTGCATAAGTGTTGTATGGGAGAGAAAGTGATCACTATGTATGTCGATTCCAAAAACACCATACCCAGATAACTGTGATCACCCGCTCATTGGCCGGGGCAGCACAAACCCCACGCACCATTTGATCGTATATGGTGAGAAGAATTCAGCCATTTCATCAGATCCTGAAGAAGGCCATTGAGTTTTCAATGGTCGAAAGCTCGACCTTTATTAATTTGACACGGCTGATCACCCGCGAAGCCTTGATTAGTAATGCTTGCCGTGAAAGCTTCAAGTCTTACATTATATTTGGATTCAACTAGTACTTCATACATTCTTTCTAACCACTTGGTTGTCATTTCTAGCTTATATTTCATATTCTTATTCCATTCATTGCCACCCTTCCTTTTGCTTCAATTTTTCTCCTGTGTACTCCCCACTTTCCATTGTTATTCAACCTTACTTCTAAGTATTCAAATTCATTGACCACTTCTACCCTTTTGCCATTTAGTACCCACTTTTCATCTTGTTTTAGTTTACCTCTCTTCTTGAAGACCATAACTTTCGACTTATTTATGTTTATTTTCATTCTCCACTCTTCACAGAATTTCTGGATTTCATTTATTGTCTTCTGCAATCCTACTACCGTTATAGATCCTACCATTAAGTCATCCGCATATAGCAGTCCAGGAATTTCTTTGTTTGCTATTACCGGACTGTGCTTATAATATATATACATAAGTTACGGGTAGCCAATTTAAAATGTAGGAAGGTGAGTAAAAAGGATGTGGAGGTGGTGTGTTGTCATGGAAGGCAGCAGTATTATTTTCTTGATGTAAACAAGACACAAGGTCCAGGTTTGATTGACTGCGTCAGGTGCTCAGGACGCTTGACACGGACATGATTACATGCTGACCACAAAGTCCGGCCGGCCGGACAAGCAACACGCGTCTGACATTCATGTCTCTTAGAACACAGCTACAATAAATTAATGGCTTACTTTGTGGTTTTACCCACAAACTCATCATTTTATACACAACCGTTTTAATTGCGTTTCCCAAACGGACTCTTCTTTTTATAGTCGCCATTGTTATCAGCTATGGGATTCATTTCAGCAGGAGCCTTCAAATGATGGATAAATTTAACGCAATAAATACTTGTCAATGGTTAACGTCAAATCCAGTTTAAGTCCGCATAAAGCACTGGCAACTCTGAATACTAAAACCCATAACGGTCACAAACAGCACATAGATTTCAATCAGTGAAGTAAGCTTAATATTGTCCTCTTCTTAATATTAAAATTCAATCAAATAATCAGAGATTGCTGTTTTTCATTCCTTCTATTTTATCCACATGGAATCATTTATCTCTATGCTGTCCATCATGTGGTACTATTTTCCAAAGCCTTTACCACACCTGGCGTCTATTACTCCACAAGCAGATAATTCATATCCAGTGAAACAACAAATTTCTTTGCAATAAGATCTTTTTCAGGTTTCCTCTTCTCCGTTAAATATTTTAAACACAGCTTCATATCCTTCTTTTGTGTCCACCTGAGGGTGGTCTGAAAAGTTTCCGACTTCAACATGAAGATGGCAGCACTCGTAAATAAAAGCTATCGAATTTCTTTGTTCATTTGTTGGCAGTTACTCACAAAAGTTTCAGCCATTTTGGACGCTCAGTTGTTATGTAACAGTCGTTTGAGTGAGTTCATGTGAGTGTTTTAATGAAAATGGACAAAATCGAGTATCGAGCTGTCATTAAATATTTGATTTTGAAAGACAATACGCCTACGCAAACTAACGATGAGTTGGATTCGGTGTATGGGGAATCTGCACCATCATTTACCACAGTGAAATTTTTGGCAGCTGAATTTAAACATGGCCGTAGGAACTTGGGAGAATATGAACGTTCGGGACGTCCAAAAACTGCAACTACTGACAAAAACATCGCCAAAGTTCAGCAAATGGTACTAGACGACTGACGAATTAAAGTGAGAGAGATAGTACAGGCTACGAACATGTCAAAAGAACGTGTTTGTCACATATTAAGTCAACATTTATACATGAGAAAGCTGTCCGCGCGTTGGATGTTGCGTTTGCTCACGTTAGATCAAAAAAGTGTTCGAATGAACATTTCCAGCGCTCTGTTGGCACAGTTTAGGCGCAATGAATCCGAGTTTTGGTGCCGATTAATTACTGTAGATGAAATTTGGATACACCATTATACGCGCAAAACAAAAATACAGTCCAAACAGTGGACCGCAAAGGGGCAACCAGCTTCAAAAAACTGCTTTTTCAGGTGGGAAAGAGATGACGACTGTTTTTTGGGATAGTCATGGAGCTATTTTAATAGATTATCTTCAAAAAGGAGAAGGCATTACAGGAACATACTACGTATCATTACTTGATAAGCTGAACGCAGAACTTGAGTAAAAATGGCCACATTTGCAGAAAAAGAAAATGCTGTTTCACCAAGACAACACACCGTCTCGCACCTCAGCGGTTGCAATGACGAAAATCCACGAATTACGGTTTGAACTGCTTACTCACCAGATCTAGCCTAAAGCGAGTTCGTTTTGTTCCCTCATCTGAAAATTGCGCTCGAAGGACAGATTTTCGTCAAATGAAGAGGCAATCACCTTCGTGAACAATTGTTTTGCAGAGAAAAACGTCGAGTACTATTTTGACGGGTTACAGAGATGAGAACATCGCTGGGTGAAGTGTGTAGAGTTACAAGAAAACTATGTTGAGAAATTAAAAAATCTGAAAAAGTGTCCTGTATCTTTATTAGGTCGGAAACTTTTCAGACCACCTATGTAAGTACATAGCCATATAAACATTAGTGTAACGCTTTCGTTCAATCTATTTTGTGGTTAATTTGCAGTGAATGACATATGCTTGTGCATATGATATATCTTCATAACCATTTTGAAATGTTGAGGTGCTGGAACGGATTCGCGATTTTAAACAGGTACTTGTGGAATACAGTAGCTTTAACTTGAAGTTTGGTTTGATTTCACATATTTTTAAATTTAGTCAGTATTACCATACGTAAAACTCCATTTGTCAGAAGTTGAAGACAGTTGAGGCATCAGGTCGGTGCGAGTGACACCATCTCTGCCAGCTTTCTGCGCTTAACCTAATACGGAAACATTTACATACGTCATAGCAAACAATTGCTGTGAATTTATGGCGATAATAACATTTAGGCTACTAAAACACAGATTTGATTTATGTATTCTTTGTAATGGCTTGGGAAGCAACGGAAAAAAATACTAAATATACTGTTTACTTCCTTACCAAGACGAATAGTTCAGACACCGTTTGATATTCATTCATAACTTCCCAGGTGATTAAACAGTTCGACTATAGGGTATTTCATGTGTTCTTTGCTGCCAAATGAATGTTGAGGTTTATTATATAACTTTGGAACAATGTTTGCTTTCCCAATTTCCTGTCTTTTCACTTCCTTCCACACTCTCCTGCATTTCAGGCATTGGGCGGCGGTGTACAGCGTATGCGGAGAATTAAGGTAAGCGGAGGGAAGATGGAAGTTGGGGAAGACGGAGGTTTCGTAATATTTTGTTCATCTGAGACTAGATAGCAGCATTTACAACAGCCTAGCATAGGGGCATCTAGTTGGAAGTGTACTGTTGTGTTCTTCCGTTTTGCTTCATCAAGTGATAAACAAGAAACTACTATCTGTAAACTTGGTAAGTACAAGCAGTGTAATATTTCGTTGCCCATACGTAAGGTCTAGCACTAGATGTACTGCATGGAGCTTCACCTAACCATGGTATTTTGTCATGTGCGTCTTTGTGAGCACAGGGTAGCTCGGACTATATGGCTGATAGCGTAGACCTAAAATAAGGTTCACTTGCATCTACCCTCAGGCTTTGGGGGAAGTTAAAAGTTCTTAAAGAATAATGATAAATTACATATGACCAATCATGACGGCTTGACCGATCATTATTCAAACCATTGAAAACATTTTGGCAGCAATTTTTGAATACTTGGATTCATTCAAACCCTGGCCAGAGAGTTACAAGACTGCAGTTTGGTTCTCTCCTCTTTTAATTGTATTATGTCTCTAATATTCGTTAAATTTACATTTTACGTGGGCTGTTCAATAAAGAATGATCACATTTACATTTTGTATAGTGTCTTACATGTTGTAATACAAATGCTCAATTTACTCAATTTCAAACTTCGTGTTGCTGCATCTTCCTCCATGTTGTTCCATCTTCCCCTAATGATGGGGTAAGACGTAAGCTTTGTTGCAATTAGCTTAATGGCACCTTTTTTCTTCTCACATTTAAGTACACTGATTACTGTTTCTCCCAGTAACAATTAAATATACAGGAAATATCTTTAGATACGTTTTATACTTTTTTCCATTCCCATTTCCATGTAAAAAGGACATAACCGTTAAGTTTGTCATCTTCCCCCGACTTACTTTATTATCTTCGACCACAAACCTGACCCTATGATTTCTATGTTATACATGGTGACCTAACTGTGCATTTAATCTTTAAAGCAGAAAATATCTTGGTGACAACATTGACATTCCTGATGACATCATTACCCAACATATTTCACTGCTACATAGGAAAACACAGATTAAAAAGTAAGCATAGGGTTTCTCTGAAGGACAGTACGGCAGTTGTTAATACCAGGCGGCTGGACCACTTCTAAATTTTGGAAAACGATGGTAGGTACTTTGTATTACCTATATCTTTATGGGCAACATACAAATTGTTTCTTAAGATTACTTAGGTACTATGATAGACAGAGCTGTAATGTATAAAGGAATCAACTAATATTCAGAAAACATTCTTAAAAACTAAGTTAAAACAGAAATAAAATAAACGTGTGGTTTTAAGGCCTGGCCTGCGCTTACAACAAAACCTACTTCTTGCAGTAGTTCTCATTTTATAGTCAAAACATTCGCCTATTTCCACAAAAAATCGAATTAAATAAATATTTAACATCGTATTTCGGACAACAAATATAATAACATGTCCTATGTACTTAAATGAAGGAGACTCTCTTATTAAATGATATTCAGTGACCAAGAAAACCAACTGTATGGAACTATTCCAGTAAAGTTGTCCATAGCGCGTGACATAGCTACAGTCCAAGGCTGTTGCTGCAACATAGTCATGTCTACCAGTATTTGTATTTACGAGGACTGTTCAATAAAGAATGATCATAATATTTTTACGTTCAAAATGTTTCGCACTAAAATTCAAGCTTATTATATTCTGTTAGCTTATTGTGAAACAAACACGCTGTAGTACTTTCATTGTTGGTACTCCTGGTTCCCGCCTTTGAGAGCCAGGCGAGTTCAGACATGTTCAGTATCGCCTACCGCTGCAATGGAGGTAACACACAGTTAAAGTTGATGTTAGAGGAAGATCCGTAGTTTCTTTCAAACGTAATCACTGCTGATAAAACTTGGCTACATCATTTTGATCCTGAGAGCAAACAGCAAAGCTCAGTGTGCAAATCTCCTTCATCACCAACCCCCAAAAAAGCAAAAGTGGTTGCTTCTGCTGGGAAAGTTATGGCCATCTCATTCTTTGACATTCATGGAATGGTTTATCAGCATGTTGTACCTACACACACATCAGTACCTGGACAATACTACAGGGATATCCTGAAAACATTGCAAGTCCATATCAGGCCCAAAAGACCACATTTCCGTGAAGCGGGCTGGATGCTGCAAAACGATAATGCGTTTTCCACAATATCCTTACATTTCATCAACAATGTAATCAAGAAATCTTTCTCAATCGATGAGAAATTTCTCTTACAGCTTTTGTTTACTATTTTGTTTACCCGCCATTCTTCAGCTGTGTGCAGACGAAAATGGAAACAAAAGAGCATCGCAGTATGTTCAGAAAATAATACGACTCATCCATAGCCTTCTATATCCGTAATATTTACACGTCTCTTGACGTTAACACGCGTTTGTTAACATTTTCATGAAACAGGTTGGTGAAGTGCAAGAAACTTAAGAACTCTGTTAGCGCCGTGACAATTGTAACGTTTAACGTCGATTTTAACATCTGCTGGCTCCATTCATTCTGGCTCCATTCTCTATTCTGGTTCTATTCTGGTTCTATTCATTGAAACTCTATCCTACACACGGCTAGTGTGGAAAAATTATTATTTCCATACGACTTTACATTTCCCTCACTGGCTTGACATCCGTCATAGCTGTTACGCGCGACTTGGTCAGGTTGTTACTTGGAACAGTGTTCTTCCACTTATGCTGGAGTCCAGGGAGAACTGGCATGTTGTATCTGCAATGATTACTTCAATCCTCAAGGAGCAGGACGAACGCGGGGAGAAAACCAGTAGTTGCTTGCACTCCCATCTACCACAGCATCGCCTTTCCCTTCTCAGGGGCTTAGGTGCTATATAACTTCAATTGGTACATTAGTACTTTGACCATCTTTCGCCTTTCTTCACCTATTGGTGATTCCAGGAAGAAGTCTCTTGGGGCTCGCAGGGGTATTTTAGTTGGTAAGAATCCAACTCAACGAGTTCGGCGTCTTTTTAAGACTTTTCCTCTGCCTCAAAAAAATAAGTAAATAAATACGTGTTCTCCAATTTATAACGAATCGGGCGATGTGTGTTACATTGTGGGTTCCTAAAATTAAAAGTCCAATTTGCAGAAATCCAAAATGTTCTTTACCGTTACAGTAGCAGAATTAGGTAACATACACAAATACAATCGACAAGGTCGTTGACCACAAACAAAAGAGTTAAGTCAAAGTTAACCACTGGCGCGACAGCCCTTAGAGGGCCAAGGCCTACAAACCTGAATGCCGGCCTCACGCCCACTTACGCAAGGCAGCGGTGGGCGATCATCCAACAGACACGGGGAGGAGATATGGTCAGCATCTCGGCATCTCCCAGCCGGAACGTTGGTTTCCGTAACAATGGCCACTTACCTAGCGTAAGTTCCTCACTTTCCTCACGATGCTGAGTAAGCACTGGTCCTATACCCGGGACATAAAATCCTCATCCCTGCCGCTTTCCGTGACCATGGCCACTTACCTAGCGTAAGTTCCTCACTTTCCTCACGATGGTGAGTAAGCACCGGTCCTATACCCGGGACTTCAAATCCACATCCGTGCAGTTTTCCGTGACCAGGGCCGCTTACCTAGCGTAAGTTCCTCACTTTCCTCACGATGGTGAGTAAGCGCCGGTCCTATACCCGGGACTTCAAATCCACATCCGTGCCGTTTTCCGTGACCATGGCCACTTACCTAGCGTAAGTTCCTCACTTTCCTCACGATGGTGAGTAAGCGCTGGTCCTATACCCGGGACTTCAAATCCACATCCGTGCCGCTTTCCGTGACCATGGCCACTTACCTAGCGTAAGTTCCTCACTTTCCTCACGATGGTGAGTAAGTGCCGGTCCTATACCCGGGACTTCAAATCCACATCCGTGCCGCTTTCCGTGACCATGGCCATTTACCTAGCGTAAGTTCCTCACTCTCCTCACGATGGTGAGTAAGCACCGGTCCTATACCCGGCACATAAAATCCTCATCCCTGCCGCTTTCCGTGACCATGGCCACTTACCTAGCGTAAGCTCCTCACTTTCCTCACGATGCTGAGTGGGCACCGGTCCTATACCCGGGACCTAAAATCCCCACCACATGGGTGAGATCGAACCCGGGCCGCATTCTGTGACCAGGGACCAAGGCATGCTGCTTTAGCGTGCTACGCCACGGCGCAGGACACAACAAAAGAGTACACTTTCAAAACACAGCCACACGCGTTCGCTTATCAAGTTCCATTTCGACTCACACCTGGCGAGTCGCAGCTTCCTTAT
This sequence comes from Mantis religiosa, assembly GCA_030765055.1. Classification (NCBI taxonomy): domain Eukaryota; kingdom Metazoa; phylum Arthropoda; class Insecta; order Mantodea; family Mantidae; genus Mantis; species Mantis religiosa. The sequence continues at coordinate 18,256,490 of CM060948.1, forward strand.
ATACCTCTACTCATATTTCTAGACATTTCTGGAATGTTCTATAACAAACAAGAAATCGAAACTTCCAGTCAGTTATCTGTCTCTTTATCTGTTTCGGCAAGCTTCTATCTCCGCGCTGCACTATCTGCCCCTTAACTCCGTGCTGCACTGTCTGTCTCTTTGTGCACGTCGGCCGCGCTTAACGCAACAATGCGTTCACCGACATTATAGAGTTTTTAATCATTATAAAATGACAGTTAAATCCACATTCAAATTATATTTCAATAACAATCATATATGTAAAAGTCGGCTTCAAGCTTTTCGGAGAAATATTTTGAATTATATTCTCCTATAATAAGCTGTCTAAAGGGCAGACAAACATGTTCAAAAGTTGAATTATACGCTTGGCTCCCTTATTTCAGAATGTACGTAAATTCTCGCCTTTTCAATATTTTCACCTAGGCTTTTTTATTCATTCGCCTTCTCTCCGTTACCTCCTCACTCTCTCTCTCCTTCTCTCTCACGTTCTCCCTCTAAATACCTTTGTTACCCTCTGTCGCCCACAATTCCTTCTTGAGCTCTCCCGCTTTTTCTCTGCCACTTTCAATATTTCTCTCTTTTTCTGTCACAAACCTTCGTCCCAACGTCACACTCCCAACCCATCCCCTCTCCCTCCATTTGTGTTCAACGTATACCCCATGCTATGTTATTTGAAGTTTGTCAAAGTTTCCTGTGTTTGGGGTGGCCGTTAATAAGAATACACAAGTTATTAAATTAAACTTTTGTTGCCTACGTTAAGTTTTAAGAGAACTCACAGAATAACTTGGCATTTCTGTTTCCTTATTTGAGGGCTATTTAGAACCCGTTCTCGTTTTGAGGATGTAATTAACAGGCATTCCTAATCAGTTCTATAAGACAACATGGGCTGTATTATAGCAGGTTTGGGTCAATGCTTAGTACAACAATCATACACACCAATTACTTAAAAATGAAAGTTTAGCTTTGGGTGAGCCCAATAGTTTACAAAGGTTAAATTATATATCGTTATATGATTACATTATTATCAGGTATACGTCTGATGTTATGAGTGTAAACACTTTATTCTATTCATTGACCACACTTCAAATATTTCTGGCTTGTGTTAAACATATTTTCAGGTTTCGAAATCACAAACTAAAATTTTACAGTTTAGTCAATTCCACCAATTGTTTTATTTAAAAGATTGGACAATCTGCAGAAGAAAGCTATCGATGATCGTGGTAAGGTCTAGAATTTTCCGAGCGTTCTGTAGAGGGACAAGATTTCTAAGTGTGAGCAAGCACATTTATTTGAATTGTGAAGACTTGCTTAAAAGCGACCGAGAGATGAAGTGTAGATTGCTTGTAAGGAAAAATAATCGTGAGAGTCATTGTAACTGTACTGGATTGGATTATGCTATGGAGGAGCTTCGATACGATAACTAGACTTGATCTGTTCTACCTATGCCCCCAAGTGGGGCATCCCCGGGGGGAACGGGGAGGCGAGAAGAGAGAGAGCAGCCCACCCAATGAGTCACGATAGTGCAAACGGTAGGATCCCTGTAATTGACCAGTTGTAAACTCCCGGCAGGCCATTTCAACCAGTATTCCTCCCACCATGGTCCTAAAACAATCAACCAGGCCCGCCTGAAGATAAGGGATGGCCCTACCGTAGGAGAAAGTATTCACCAGGAGCATATCCTGCCAGGCACCGCCGGTACTACTACATTGAAAGAGACCACCAGATGTGAGATTATGTGAAACGACCAGAAACCGGATCGCATACACCTTAACAATCAATATACGCTCACAGGTACAATACAAGGCCAAGCGAGACATCAACAAACGTCCTTGTCAACAAGTATACCGATACGCTGTGTGTGTACTGTCCGGTACGGATACAAAATGTAACCTACGTTACAATATGCCATCCTCCTCATTACTTTCGATGTGGGAGTGAACAACCAAGTGCATTCGTTAATCGTCGAATGTGAATTTTCTGCGCCTCTCACTGAAGCAATATAAAAATATTGGGAGAAAGTTCGTTCAACGTCACATGACGCTAATGCTGCATATGAGTAGTACAAATCATTTTCATGTGTTTCTCCGAGACTTAGTTTATTTCTTATATTACTCAGCACTGAAAATCCAGTAATTCCTTTTTTTTCTGTTTTGCTCGTTTTGTAGGTGGTGCATTCTGTGTATTTTGGTAACTTTTGCAGACGACTCCTCGACTGCTTTTGGACAGCTGGAAGTTCCTCAAGCTGTGTAATAGCAGTTAATAGTACGCAAAACTTTTGATTTATAAAATGGAGATTGTCCAATAATTGTTATGAAAGTAATACTATTAACACAATATGTCAAACACCTTACACTCCCTGGTAGTCAGATCTAGTTGCGTGGCGAGCAGTAGTTGTAATGAAACTAAAGCTACGTGTTGTGAACCGGACTATCCCTGCGTTTTGACTCCGGGTCTGATCTACCTGCGTGGCGAGCAGTAGTTGTAATGAAACTAAAGCTACACGTTGTGAACCGAACTATCCCTGCGTGTTGTCCCCGGGTCTGATCTACCTGCGTGACAGGCAGTAGTTGTAATGAAACTAAAGCTACACGTTATGAACCGGACTATCCCTGCGTGTTGTCCCCGGGTCTGATCTACCTGCGTGACGAGCAGTAGTTGTAATGAAACTAAAGCTACACGTTGTGAACCGAACTATCCCTGCGTGTTGTCCCCGGGTCTGATCTACCTGCGTGACGAGCAGTAGTTGTAATGAAACTAAAGCTACACGTTGTGAACCGGACTATCACTGCGTGTTGTCCCCGGGTCTGATCTACCTGCGTGACGAGCAGTAGTTGTAATGAAACTAAAGCTACACGTTGTGAACCGAACTATCCCTGCGTGTTGTCCCCGGGTCTGATCTACCTGCGTGACGAGCAGTAGTTGTAATGAAACTAAAGCTACACGTTGTGAACCGGACTATCACTGCGTGTTGTCCCCGGGTCTGATCTACCTGCGTGACGAGCAGTAGTTGTAATGAAACTAAAGCTACACGATATGAACCGGACTATCACTGCGTGTTGTCCCCGGGTCTGATCTACCTGCGCGACGAGCAGTAGTTGTAGTGAAACTAATGCTACGTGTTGTGAACCGGAATATCCCTGCGTGTTGTCCCCGGGTCTGATCTACCTGCGTGGCGAGCAGTAGTTGTAATGAAACTAAAGCTACACGTTGTGAACCGGAATATTCCTGCGTGTTGTCCCCGGGACTGATCTACCTGCGTGACGAGCAGTAGTTGTAATGAAACTAAAGCTACACGTTGTGAACCGGAATATTCCTGCGTGTTGTCCCCGGGACTGATCTACCTGCGTGACGAGCAGTAGTTGTAATGAAACTAAAGCTACACGTTGTGAATCGGACTATCCCTGCGTGTTGTCCCCGGGACTGATCTACCTGCGTGACGAGCAGTAGTTGTAATGAAACTAAAGCTACACATTGTGAACCAGACTATCCCTGCGTGTTGTCCCCGGGTCTGATCTACCTGCGTGGTGAGCAGTAGTTGAAATGAAACTAAAACTACGCGTTGTGAACCAGACTATCCCTGCGTGTTGTCCCCGGGACTGATCTACCAGCGTGGCGAGCAGTAGTTGTAATGAAACTAAAACTACACGTTGTGAACCAGACTATCCCTGCGTGTTGTCCCCGGGACTGATCTACCAGCGTGGCGAGCAGTAGTTGTAATGAAACTAAAACTACGCGTTGTGAACCAGACTATCCCTGCGTGTTGTCCCCGGGACTGATCTACCTGCGTGGTGAGCAGTAGTTGAAATGAAACTAAAGCTACGCGTTGTGAACCAGACTATCCCTGCGTGTTGTCCCCGGGACTGATCTACCTGCGTGGTGAGCAGTAGTTGTAATGAAACTACAGCTACAAGTTGTGAACCAGACTAACCATGCGCGTTGTCCCCGGGACTGATCTACCAGCGTGGCGAGCAGTAGTTGTAATGAAACTAAGGCTATGCGTTATGAACCGGACTATTCCTGCGTGTTGTCCCCGGGTCAGATCTACCTGCGTGACGAGCAGTAGTTGTAATGAAACTAAAGCTACACGTTGTGAACCGGACTGTCACTGCGTGTTGTCCCCGGGTCTGATCTACCTGCGTGGTGAGCAGTAGTTGTAATGAAACTAAAGCTACGTGTTGTGAACCGGACTATCACTGCGTGTTGTCCCCGGGTCTGATCTACCTGCGTGGTGAGCAGCAGTTTTAATGAAACTAAAGCTACGCGTTGTCAATCGGACTATTCCCTGCGTGTTGTCCCCGGGTCTGATCTACCTACGTGGTGAGCAGTAGTTGTAATGAAACTAAAGCTACACGTTGTGAACCGGACTATCCCTGCGTGTTGTCCCCGGGTCTGATCTACCTGCGTGGTTAGCAGTAGTTGTAATGAAACTAAAGCTACACGTTGTGAACCGGACTATTCCTACGTGTTGTCCCCGGGTCTGATCTACCTGCGTGGTGAGCAGTAGTTGTAATGAAACTAAAGCTACGCGTTGTGAACCGGACTATCCCTGCGTGCTGTCCCCGGGACTGATCCACCCGCGTGGTGAGCAGTAGTTGTTATGAAACTAAAGCTACACGTTGTGAACCGGACTTTCCCTGCGTGTTGTCCCCGGGTCTGATCTATCTGCGTGGTGAGCAGTAGTTGTAATGAAACTAAAGCTACACGTTGTGAAACGGACTATCCCTGCGTGTTGTCCCCGGGTCTGATCTACCTGCGTGGTGCGCAGTAGTTGTAATGAAACTAAAGCTACACGTTGTGAAACGGACTATCCCTGCGTGTTGTCCCCGGGTAAGATCTATCTGCGTGGTGAGCAGTAGTTGTAATGAAACTAAAGCTACGCGTTGTGAACTGGACTATCCCTGCGAGTTGTCCCCGGGTCTGATCTACCTGCGTGGCGAGCAGTAGTTGTAATGAAACTAAAGCTACGCGTTATGAACCGTACTATTCCTGCGTGTTGTCCCCGGGTCTGATCTACCTGCGTGGTTAGCAGTAGTTGTAATGAAACTAAAGCTACGTGCTGTAAACCGGACTATCCCTGCGTGTTGACTCCGGGTCTGATCTACCTGCGTGGCGAGCAGTAGTTGTAATGAAACTAAAGCTACACGTTGTGAACCGGACTATCCCTGCGTGTTGTCCCCGGTACTGATCTACCTGCGTGGCGAGCAGTAGTTGTAATGAAACTAAAGCTACACGTTGTGAACCGGACTATCCCTGCGTGTTGTCCCCGGGACTGATCTACCTGCGTGACGAGCAGTAGTTGTAATGAAACTAAAACTACGCGTTGTGAACCAGACTATCCCTGCGTGTTGTCCCCGGGTCTGATCTAACTGCGTGACGAGCAGTAGTTGTAATGAAACTAAAGCTACACGTTGTGAACCGGACTATCCCTGCGTGTTGTCCCCGGGTCTGTACTAACTGCGTGACGAGCAGTAGTTGTAATGAAACTAAAACTACGCGTTGTGAACCAGACTATCCCTGCGTGTTGTCCCCGGGACTGATCTACCTGCGTGGCGAGCAGTAGTTGTAATGAAACTAAAGCTACACGTTGTGAACCGGACTATCCCTGCGTGTTGTCCCCGGGTCTGATCTAACTGCGTGACGAGCAGTAGTTGTAATGAAACTAAAGCTACGTGTTGTGAACCGGACTATCCCTGCGTGTTGTCCCCGGGACTGATCTACCAGCGTGGCGATCAGTAGTTGAAATGAAACTAAACTACACGTTGTGAACCGGACTATCCCTGCGTGTTGTCCCCGGGACTGATCTACCTGCGTGGTGAGCAGTAGTTGTCATGAAACTACAGCTACACGTTGTGAACCGGACTATCCCTGCATGTTGTCCCCGGGTCTGATCTACCTGCGTGACGAGCAGTAGTTGTAATGAAACTAAAGCTACACGTTGTGAACCGGACTATCACTGCGTGTTGTCCCCGGGTCTGATCTACGTGCGTGACGAGCAGTAGTTGTAATGAAACTAAAGCTACACGATATGAACCGGACTATCACTGCGTGTTGTCCCCGGGTCTGATCTACCTGCGCGATGAGCAGTAGTTGTAGTGAAACTAAAGCTACGTGTTGTGAACCGGAATATCCCTGCGTGTTGTCCCCGGGTCTGATCTACCTGCGTGGCGAGCAGTAGTTGTAATGAAACTAAAGCTACACGTTGTGAACCGGAATATTCCTGCGTGTTGTCCCCGGGACTGATCTACCTGCGTGACGAGCAGTAGTTGTAATGAAACTAAAGCTACACGTTGTGAACCGGAATATTCCTGCGTGTTGTCCCCGGGACAGATCTACCTGCGTGACGAGCAGTAGTTGTAATGAAACTAAAGCTACACGTTGTGAATCGGACTATCCCTGCGTGTTGTCCCCGGGACTGATCTACCTGCGTGACGAGCAGTAGTTGTAATGAAACTAAAGCTACACGTTGTGAACCAGACTATCCCTGCGTGTTGTCCCCGGGTCTGATCTACCTGCGTGGTGAGCAGTAGTTGAAATGAAACTAAAACTACGCGTTGTGAACCAGACTATCCCTGCGTGTTGTCCCCGGGACTGATCTACCAGCGTGGCGAGCAGTAGTTGTAATGAAACTAAAACTACACGTTGTGAACCAGACTATCCCTGCGTGTTGTCCCCGGGACTGATCTACCTGCGTGGTGAGCAGTAGTTGTAATGAAACTACAGCTACAAGTTGTGAACCAGACTAACCATGCGCGTTGTCCCCGGGACTGATCTACCAGCGTGGCGAGCAGTAGTTGTAATGAAACTAAGGCTACGCGTTATGAACCGGACTATTCCTGCGTGTTGTCCCCGGGTCTGATCTACCTGCGTGACGAGCAGTAGTTGTAATGAAACCAAAGCTACACGTTGTGAACCGGACTGTCACTGCGTGTTGTCCCCGGGTCTGATCTACCTGCGTGGTGAGCAGCAGTTTTAATGAAACTAAAGCTACGCGTTGTAAATCGGACTATTCCCTGCGTGTTGTCCCCGGGTCTGATCTACCTGCGTGGTGAGCAGTAGTTGTAATGAAACTAAAGCTACACGTTGTGAACCGGACTATCCCTGCGTGTTGTCCCCGGGTCTGATCTACCTGCGTGGTTAGCAGTAGTTGTAATGAAACTAAAGCTACACGTTGTGAACCGGACTATTCCTGCGTGTGATCCCCGGGTCTGATCTACCTGCGTGGTGAGCAGTAGTTGTAATGAAACTAAAGCTACGCGTTGTGAACCGGACTATCCCTGCGTGCTGTCCCCGGGAGTGATCCACCCGCGTGGTGAGCAGTAGTTGTTATGAAACTAAAGCTACACGTTGTGAACCGGACTTTCCCTGCGAGTTGTCCCCGGGTCTGATCTACCTGCGTGGGGCGCAGTAGTTGTAATGAAACTAAAGCTACACGTTGTGAACCGGACTGTCCCTGCGTGTTGTCCCCGGGTAAGATCTATCTGCGTGGTGAGCAGTAGTTGTAATGAAACTAAAGCTACGCGTTGTGAACTGGACTATCCCTGCGAGTTGTCCCCGGGTCTGATCTACCTGCGTGGCGAGCAGTAGTTGTAATGAAACTAAAGCTACGCGTTATGAACCGTACTATTCCAGCGTGTTGTCCCCAGGTCTGATCTACCTGCGTGGTTAGCAGTAGTTGTAATGAAACTAAAGCTACACGTTGTGAATCGGACTATTCCTGCGTGTTGTCCCCGGGTCTGACCTACCTGCGTGACGAGTAGTAGTTGTAATGAAACTAAAGCTACGTGTTGTAAACCGGACTATCCCTGCGTGTTGACTACGGGTCTGATCTACCTGCGTGGCGAGCAGTAGTTGTAATGAAACTAAAGCTACACGTTGTGAACCGGACTATCCCTGCGTGTTGTCGCCGGTTCTGATCTACCTGCGTGGCGAGCAGTAGTTGTAATGAAACTAAAGCTACACGTTGTGAACCAGACTATCCCTGCGTGTTGTCCCCGGGACTGATCTACCTGCGTGACGAGCAGTAGTTGTAATGAAACTAAAACTACGCGTTGTGAACCAGACTATCCCTGCGTGTTGTCCCCGGGACTGATCTACCAGCGTGGCGATCAGTAGTTGAAATGAAACTAAACTACACGTTGTGAACCGGACTATCCCTGCTTGTTGTCCCCGGGAATGATCTACCTGCGTGGTGAGCAGTAGTTGTCATGAAACTACAGCTACACGTTGTGAACCGGACTATCCCTGCGTGTTGTCCCCGGGACAGATCTACCTGCGTGTCGAGCAGTAGTTGTAATGAAACTAAGGCTACAAGTTGTGAACCAGACTAACCCTGCGCGTTGTCCCCGGGACTGATCTACCAGCGTGGCGAGCAGTAGTTGTAATGAAACTAAGGCTACGCCTTATGAACCGGACTATTCCTGCGTGCTGTCCCCGGGTCTGATCTACCTGCGTGACGAGCAGTAGTTGTAATGAAACTAAAGCTACACGTTGTGAACCAGACTGCAACTGCGTGTTGTCCCCGGGTCAGATCTACCTGCGTGGTGAGCAGTAGTTGCAATGAAACTAAAGCTACGTGTTGTGAACCGGACTATCACTGCGTGTTGTCCCCGGGTCTGATCTACCTGCGTGGTGAGCAGCAGTTTTAATGAAACTAAAGCTACGCGTTGTGAACCGGTCTATTCCCTGCGTGTTGTCCCCGGGTCTGATCTACCTGGGTGACGAGCAGTAGTTGTAATGAAACTAAAGCTACACATTGTGAACCAGACTATCCCTGCGTGTTGTCCCCGGGTCTGATCTACCTGCGTGGTTAGCAGTAGTTGTAACGAAACTAAAGCTACACGTTGTGAACCGGACTAATCCTGCGTGTTGTCTCCGGGTCTGATCTACCTGCGTGGTGAGCAGTAGTTGTAATGAACCTAAAGCTACGCGTTGTGAAGCGGACTATCACTGCGTGCTGTCCCCGGGATTGATCCACCTGCGTGGTGAGCAGTAGTTGTAGTGAAACTAAAGCTACACGTTGTGAACCGGACTATCCCTGCGTGTTGTCCCCGGGTCTGATCTACGTGCGTGGTGCGCAGTAGTTGTAATGGAACTAAAGCTACGCGTTATGAACCGTACCATTCCTGCGTGTTGTCCCCGGGTCTGATCTACCTGCGTGGTGAGCATTAGTTGTAATGAACCTACAGCTACGCGTTGTGAACCGGTCTATCCCTGCGTGTTGTCCCCGGGTCAGATCTACCTGCGTGACGAGCAGTAGTTGTAATGAAACTAAAACTACACGTTGAGAACCGGTCTATCCCTGCGTGTTGTCCCCGGGTCTGGTCTACGTGCGTGACGAGCAGTATTTGTAATGAAACTAAAGCTACACGTTGTGAACCAGACTATCCCTACGTGTTGTCCCCGAGACTGATCTACCTGCGTGAGGAGCAGTAGTTGTAATGAAACTAAAGCTACGCGTTGTGAACCAGACTATCCCTGCGTGTTGTCCCCGGGTCTGACCTACCTGCGTGACGAGCAGTAGTTGTAATGAAACTAAAGCTACGCGTTGTGAACCGGACTATCCCTGCGTGTTGTCCCCGGGTCTGATCTACTTGCGTGGCGAGCAGTAGTTGTAATGAAACTAAAACTACGCGTTATGAACCGTACTATTCCAGCGTGTTGTCCCCAGGTCTGATCTACCTGCGTGGTTAGCAGTAGTTGTAATGAAACTAAAGCTACACGTTGTGAACCGGACTATCCCTGCGTGTTGTCCCCGGGACTGATCTACCTGCGTGACGAGCAGTAGTTGTAATGAAACTAAAACTACACGTTGTGAACCGGACTATCCCTGCGTGTTGTCCCCGGGTCTGATCTACGTGCGTGGCGAGCAGTAGTTGTAATGAAACTAAAGCTACACGTTGTGAACCGGACTATCCCTGCGTGTTGTCCCCGGGACTGATCTACCTGCGTGGTGAGCAGTAGTTGTAATGAAACTACAGCTACAAGTTGTGAACCAGACTAACCATGCGGGTTGTCCCCGGGACTGATCTACCAGCGTGGCGAGCAGTAGTTGTAATGAAACTAAGGCTACGCGTTATGAACCGGACTATTCCTGCGTGTTGTCCCCGGGTCAGATCTACCTGCGTGACGAGCAGTAGTTGTAATGAAACTAAAGCTACACGTTGTGAACCGGACTGTCACTGCGTGTTGTCCCCGGGTCTGATCTACCTGCGTGGTGAGCAGTAGTTGTAATGAAACTAAAGCTACGTGTTGTGAACCGGACTATCACTGCGTGTTGTCCCCGGGTCTGATCTACCTGCGTGGTGAGCAGCAGTTTTAATGAAACTAAAGCTACGCGTTGTGAATCGGACTATTCCCTGCGTGTTGTCCCCGGGTCTGATCTACCTGCGTGGTGAGCAGTAGTTGTAATGAAACTAAAGCTATACGTTGTGAACCGGACTATCCCTGCGTGTTGTCCCCGGGTCTGATCTAGCTGCGTGGTTAGCAGGAGTTGTAATGAAACTAAAGCTACGCGTTGTGAACCGGACTATCCCTGCGTGCTGTCCCCGGGACTGATCCACCCGCGTGGTGAGCAGTAGTTGTTATGAAACTAAAGCTACACGTTGTGAACCGGACTTTCCCTGCGTGTTGTCCCCGGGTCTGATCTACCTGCGTGGTGCGCAGTAGTTGTAATGAAACTAAAGCTACACGTTGTGAACCGGACTATCCCTGTGTGTTGTCCCCGGGTAAGATCTATCTGCGTGGTGAGCAGTAGTTGTAATGAAACTAAAGCTACGCGTTGTGAACTGGACTATCCCTGCGAGTTGTCCCCGGGTCTGATCTACCTGCGTGGCGAGCAGTAGTTGTAATGAAACTAAAGCTACGCGTTATGAACCGTACTATTCCTGCGTGTTGTCCCCGGGTCTGATATACCTGCGTGGTTAGCAGTAGTTGTAATGAAACTAAAGCTACACGTTGTGAAACGGACTATTCCTGCGTGTTGTCCCCGGGTCTGACCTACCTGAGTGACGAGTAGTAGTTGTAATGAAACTAAAGCTATGTGCTGTAAAAGGGACTATCCCTGCGTGTTGACTCCGGGTCTGATCTACCTGCGTGGCGAGCAGTAGTTGTAATGAAACTAAAGCTACACGTTGTGAACCGGACTATCCCTGCGTGTTGTCCCCGGTTCTGATCTACCTGCGTGGCGAGCAGTAGTTGTAATGAAACTAAAGCTACACGTTGTGAACCAGACTATCCCTGCGTATTGTCCCCGGGACTGATCTACCTGCGTGACGAGCAGTAGTTGTAATGAAACTAAAACTACGCGTTGTGAACCAGACTATCCCTGCGTGTTGTCCCCGGGACTGATCTACCAGCGTGGCGATCAGTAGTTGAAATGAAACTAAACTACACGTTGTGAACCGGACTATCCATGCGTGTTGTCCCCGGGAATGATCTACCTGCGTGGTGAGCAGTAGTTGTCATGAAACTACAGCTACACGTTGTGAACCGGACTATCCCTGCGTGTTGTCCCCGGGTCTGATCTACCTGCGTGACGAGCAGTAGTTGTAATGAAACTAAAGCTACACGTTGTGAACCGGACTATCACTGCGTGTTGTCCCCGGGTCTGATCTACCTGCGTGACGAGCAGTAGTTGTAATAAAACTAAAGCTACACGATATGAACCGGACTATCACTGCGTGTTGTCCCCGGGTCTGATCTACCTGCGCGATGAGCAGTAGTTGTAGTGAAACTAAAGCTACGTGTTGTGAACCGGAATATCCCTGCGTGTTGTCCCCGGGTCTGATCTACCTGCGTGGCGAGCAGTAGTTGTAATGAAACTAAAGCTACACGTTGTGAACCGGAATATTCCTGCGTGTTGTCCCCGGGACTGATCTACCTGCGTGACGAGCAGTAGTTGTAATGAAACTAAAGCTACACGTTGTGAACCGGAATATTCCTGCGTGTTGTCCCCGGGACTGATCTACCTGCGTGACGAGCAGTAGTTGTAATGAAACTAAAGCTACACGTTGTGAATCGGACTATCCCTGCGTGTTGTCCCCGGGACTGATCTACCTGCGTGACGAGCAGTAGTTGTAATGAAACTAAAGCTACACGTTGTGAACCAGACTATCCCTGCGTGTTGTCCCCGGGTCTGATCTACTTGCGTGGTGAGCAGTAGTTGAAATGAAACTAAAACTACGCGTTGTGAACCAGACTATCCCTGCGTGTTGTCCCCGGGACTGATCTACCAGCGTGGCGAGCAGTAGTTGTAATGAAACTAAAACTACACGTTGTGAACCAGACTATCCCTGCGTGTTGTCCCCGGGACTGATCTACCTGCGTGGTGAGCAGTAGTTGTAATGAAACTACAGCTACAAGTTGTGAACCAGATTAACCATGCGCGTTGTCCCCGGGACTGATCTACCAGCGTGGCGAGCAGTAGTTGTAATGAAACTAAGGCTACGCGTTATGAACCGGACTATTCCTGCGTGTTGTCCCCGGGTCTGATCTACCTGCGTGACGAGCAGTAGTTGTAATGTAACTAAAGCTACACGTTGTGAACCGGACTGTCACTGCGTGTTGTCCCCGGGTCTGATCTACCTGCGTGGTGAGCAGTAGTTGTAATGAATCTAAAGCTACGTGTTGTGAACCGGACTATCACTGCGTGTTGTCCCCGGGTCTGATCTACCTGCGTGGTGAGCAGCAGTTTTAATGAAACTAAAGCTACGCGTTGTAAATCGGACTATTCCCTGCGTGTTGTCCCCGGGTCTGATCTACCTGCGTGGTGAGCAGTAGTTGTAATGAAACTAAAGCTACACGTTGTGAACCGGACTATCCCTGCGTGTTGTCCCCGGGACTGATCTACCTGCGTGGTTAGCAGTAGTTGTAATGAAACTAAAGCTACACGTTGTGAACCGGACTATTCCTGCGTGTTGTCCCCGGGTCTGATCTACCTGCGTGGTGAGCAGTAGTTGTAATGAAACTAAAGCTACGCGTTGTGAACCGGACTATCCCTGCGTGCTGTCCCCGGGACTGATCAACCCGCGTGGTGAGCAGTAGTTGTTATGAAACTAAAGCTACACGTTGTGAACCGGACTTTCCCTGCGTGTTGTCCCCGGGTCTGATCTACCTGCGTGGTGCGCAGTAGTTGTAATGAAACTAAAGCTACACGTTGTGAACCGGACTATCCCTGCGTGTTGTCCCCGGGTAAGATCTATCTGCGTGGTGAGCAGTAGTTGTAATGAAACTAAAGCTACGCGTTGTGATCTGGACTATCCCTGCGAGTTGTCCCCGGGTCTGATCTACCTGCGTGGCGAGCAGTAGTTATAATGAAACTAAAGCTACGCGTTATGAACCGTACTATTCCAGCGTGTTGTCCCCGGGTCTGATCTACCTGCGTGGTTAGCAGTAGTTGTAATGAAACTAAAGCTACACGTTGTGAACCGGACTATTCCTGCGTGTTGTCCCCGGGTCTGACCTACCTGCGTGACGAGTAGTAGTTGTAATGAAACTAAAGCTACGTGTTGTAAACCGGACTATCCCTGCGTGTTGACTCCGGGTCTGATCTACCTGCGTGGCGAGCAGTAGTTGTAATGAAACTAAAGCTACACGTTGTGAACCGGACTATCCCTGCGTGTTGTCCCCGGTTCTGATCTACCTGCGTGGCGAGCAGTAGTTGTAATGAAACTAAAACTACGCGTTGTGAACCAGACTATCCCTGCGTGTTGTCCCCGGGACTGATCTACCAGCGTGGCGATCAGTAGTTGAAATGAAACTAAACTACACGTTGTGAACCGGACTATCCCTGCGTGTTGTCCCCGGGAATGATCTACCTGCGTGGTGAGCAGTAGTTGTCATGAAACTACAGCTACACGTTGTGAACCGGACTATCCCTGCGTGTTGTCCCCGGGACTGATCTACCTACGTGACGAGCAGTAGTTGTAATGAAACTAAGGCTACAAGTTGTGAACCAGACTAACCCTGCGCGTTGTCCCCGGGACTGATCTACCAGCGTGGCGAGCAGTAGTTGTAATGAAACTAAGGCTACGCCTTATGAACCGGACTATTCCTGCGTGCTGTCCCCGGGTCTGATCTACCTGCGTGACGAGCAGTAGTTGTAATGAAACTAAAGCTACACGTTGTGAACCGGACTGCAACTGCGTGTTGTCCCCGGGTCAGATCTACCTGCGTGGTGAGCAGTAGTTGCAATGAAACTAAAGCTACGTGTTGTGAACCGGACTATCACTACGTGTTGTCCCCGGGTCTGATCTACCTGCGTGGTGAGCAGCAGTTTTAATGAAACTAAAGCTACGCGTTGTGAACCGGTCTATTCCCTGCGTGTTGTCCCCGGATCTGATCTACCTGGGTGACGAGCAGTAGTTGTAATGAAACTAAAGCTACACATTGTGAACCGGACTATCCCTGCGTGTTGTCCCCGGGTCTGATCTACCTGCGTGGTTAGCAGTAGTTGTAACGAAACTAAAGCTACACGTTGTGAACCGGACTATTCCTGCGTGTTGTCTACGGGTCTGATCTACCTGCGTGGTGAGCAGTAGTTGTAATGAACCTAAAGCTACGCGTTGTGAAGCGGACTATCACTGCGTGCTGTCCCCGGGACTGATCCACCTGTGTGGTGAGCAGTAGTTGTAAAGAAACTAAAGCTACACGTTGTGAACCGGACTATCCCTGCGTGTTGTCCCCGGGTCTGATCTACGTGCGTGGTGAGCAGCAGTTGTAATGAAACTAAAGCTACACGTTGTGAACCGGACTATCCCTGCGTGTTGTCCCCGGGACTGATCTACCTGCGTGACGAGCAGTATTTGTAATGAAACTAAAGCTACACGTTGTGAACCAGACTATCCCTGCGTGTTGTCCCCGGGACTGATCTACCTGCGTGAGGAGCAGTAGTTGTAATGAAACTAAAGCTACGCGTTGTGAACCAGACTATCCCTGCGTGTTGTCCCCGGGTCTGACCTACCTGCGTGACGAGCAGTAGTTGTAATGAAACTAAAGCTACGCGTTGTGAACCGGACTATCCCTGCGTGTTGTCCCCGGGTCTGATCTACTTGCGTGTCGAGCAGTAGTTGTAATGAAACTAAAACTACACGTTGTGAACCGGACTATCCCTGCGTGTTGTCCCCGGGTCTGATCTACCTGCGTGGTGAGCATTAGTTGTAATGAACCTACAGCTACGCGTTTTGAACCGGACTATCCCTGCGTGTTGTCCCCGGGACTGATCTACCTGCGTGACGAGCAGTAGTTGTAATGAAACTAAAACTACACGTTGTGAACTGGACTATCCCTGCGTGTTGTCCCCGGGACTGATCTACCTGCGTGGCGAGCAGTATTTGTAGTGAAACTAAAGCTACACGTTGTGAACCAGACTATCCCTGCGTGTTGTCCCCGGGACTGATCTACCTGCGTGACGAGCAGTAGTTGTAATGAAACTAAAGCTACGCGTTTTGAACCAGACTATCCCTGCGTGTTGTCCCCGGGTCTGATCTACCTGCGTGACTAGCAGTAGTTGTAATGAAACTAAAGCTACGCGTTATGAACCAGACTATCCCTGCGTGTTGTCCCCGGGACTGATCTACCTGCGTGACGAGCAGTAGTTGTAATGACACTAAAGCTACGCGTTGTGAACCAGACTATCACTGCGTGTTGTCCCCGGGACTGATATACGTGCGTGACGAGCAGTAGTTGTAATGAAACTAAAGATACGCGTTGTGAACCGGACTATCCCTGCGTGTTGTCCCCGGGACTGATCTACCTGCGTGACGAGCAGTAATTGTAATGAAACTAAAGATACGCGTTGTGAACCACACTATCACTGCGTGTTGTCCCCGGGACTGATCTACCTGCGTGGTGAGCAGTAGTTGTAATGAAACTAAAGCTACGCGTTGTGAACCGAACTATCCCCGCGTGTTGTCCCCGGGACTGATATACCTGCGTGGTGAGCAGTAGTTGTAATGAAACTAAAGCTATGCGTTGTGAACCGGACTATCCCTGCGTGTTGTCCCCGGGACTGACTGCAGCAGTTATATACTGCGAGACTCGTAAACTTTATGTCCCTTTAATGGTGTACGGGAGTCCATGTCTGGAAATGACAATGGAGAGGAAATGATGGCCAGGAAATTCAAAGAATGTATCTAAGCTACCCAGCATTCACCTGACGATCCAGGAAACCCCCAGAAAAACCCAAGGGTCAGTTAGGCTAGCCACGGATATCGAACTCGGAACTCCCGACTGCGACCCACAGACTAAATTGCCTGAGCCATACTACTCGGTGTTGTGAACATAGAAAAACAAATTACCTCTACAATATCTATCCTCAGTGGTCCTCGTCCCGAGGATTGGGCAACGGGAAGTACGGAATAGCCTATTGTGGGGAGGTACGGTGGGAAGTAGTCTCCGTGATCGCTACGGTAGCCGAGAAGGCCCAATAGGAATCCTGAAAACCGGCTAATGAGGCTCTGGTGAGGTCCTTCAAGTGCGGAGGTTGGCAAACGGCTGACAACCCGTTCCATAAAAGTCATTGTTACGTTTTCTGTAAAAAGAGATAGAATCGGACTGATCAATGGGCATAGACTTCGGCTTAAAGCAAATTCTGTATTACGATGCCGGTTAATGGCTGATTATTGAGTGATATCTGCAAAATATGAAGAAAAAAATTTAATGTTTCTTTTTCTATCTAGTTAACTGATATTATTACACTTTTATTCGTGCGCAGTCCATAGGTATTACTCTCACAAGTTTAAAATTTATGCATGAAAGCTGGAGAGCTCAAGGAAAAATGGTGCATTTTATTTAGTTATTAACTACTGTAAACATTACAAGAGTAAAGGAACATCAATTTCTATAGCTCACTTGCTATGTCATATTTTTCAAGCTGATTGTCAATCCAATTTGATGCTGTAAGTTGATAAAGCATATTGTTACACGTTACGGTAATCTGAAGCTGAAAAGTGCCTGCAAAACCACCTGAGAGCTCCTCTTTAACAAAGATAAGTCTAAAATGCTAAGACATTAGCTCACGTGGAACGTCATGGCATTATACAGTGCCGCCCATTTTTGTCTTTTATTTTCATTGGTGCTTTGGAAACAGTATTTGTGAGATAACGCGCTGACATTCAGCTCCAAATTAGTAAAGGGATGCCCAAGTTGAATCGCACAACAATGGTTACTGCTCCACAATCTGAGCACATTTAATTGTAGTGTTTTGTTGTACTGCACGATAAGGCCTAAAGAAATACAGGGTGAAGCATCAAATTTGAGCCTACTAGCTAACTAAACCAGGCGAGATGGCACTTCGGGAAGTCATGCGTTTGATACCCGCGACTGCATTTCTGATCCATGTAATTTTTCACGACTGCTCCAAATAGGCGAACGCAGACATTTACATAAATCCCCGAATTTATTATCCTGTCATTTCAGGTTACTGTTAATCTGCTTGGTTGAATCAACGTTGTAACTGTCCACGGGTTATTGGTGTCGCATGACAGAGAAATATGATTCTCTGTATAAGCGCAAAGAGGGCTTTCTTTAAGTCCTGGGTTTCCCATTGGAATGAGAACGCTTGCAGATGGGAAGGAGCTGGATGTACTAACTGCCGTAACTGAGTTTACACCTAGAAAGCGCAAGGACCTGCCCTCTGCTCTTTCGTGCCTGTGGATCTGGCTGCCTATCTCACTCCACGACGCTCCCGTACGTCTCCTCAAGGTCATACATCGCTACATTTCCTTAAATAGTAAAGCATATTTCTGTACAGAGTAAACAAGATGCTTATTAAAAAGAACGCGAGTGAAATACCAATGTTATACACTGTGATCCATATAAACCTGAAACATTTCAAAAGGCCATAATTTCCCTTTGAAAGCTCGTAGAATGTATAAATTTGTTTTAACGATCTCAGTGGCTCTGGGAGAATCCACAACACTCACAATTGTTGACAGTTGACAGTCTTAAATGTGCAGTCATAACAGCAACATGCAGTACTCACTACGAGAGCGTGTTTACATTTTGAAAACATATTGGAAGACAAATTCCTTGGTAACAACCCAGCGGGAATTTCGAAGAGAATTTAATGTACGCGATGTTCTGACAAATACAACAATTTTATCACTCGTAAAAAAGCTGGAGACAACTGATATACTCATTAGTGAGAGTGGAAAACATAGACCGCCATTGAATGCAGAGACCGTTACACATGTTCGCAGAAGGCTATTGAATTCTCCAAACAAATCGTTGTGTGTGGATTGAGCCAGGAATCAAGGTATTCATATGGAACATGTCAAAGAGCTGCGACCTTACAGAGTGCATATGGTACAACAACTGAAAGAAGCAGATTATGATAAACGAATCAGTTACTGTCGATGGTTTCAGGTACTCTTATTCCACGTCCAGACATTCTATCCATGACGTGGTTTACACATGAGGCATGGTTTCATCTATCAGCCTACATAAACACACAAAACACCAGATATTGGGCTGCTGTAAACCCCAAAGTGATACACGAAACCCCACTGCATGATGAAAAGTTTGGAGTATGTTGCATGGTGTCAACTTCCAGGATCGTTGGTCCCATTTTCTTTAGTACGACTGTAGACACTGAAATTTATATGGATGTCTTCAAGACATTTGTGGAGCAGCTGGATGATATCGAATTGAGAGAAGATTATTTCCAGCAAGACGGAGCAACGTACCATACATCTAATGACACCATGGAACTTGTAACCAGTTTCTTTGATAAGTGAATAATCTCAAGAACCGAAATAAGTAACATTGGCGAGAATACTCTCCGTAAAACTTCAGAGAATATGGTGAGACGAGTACAAACATATATAGAAGCTGGTGGAGGACACTTCCAACATTTTCTCTGAGATGTAAATAATGTAATGTTATCTCCCAATTGTGTGTTATACTCTCCCAAAATTGCACGTGTGTCTTATTATTGGTTCAAAAGTTACGGCATATTAAAATGGTTCAGGTTTATATTTATCGCAGTGTACAAATAATTATCTATATAGAATTTGAATTAATAGTATGAATTAATGGACCGTTTTCTTCAATATAGCATTTCAATTATATTTAAAAACTTAACAATAACACAGTATTTGGTCTTACAATATCTCATCTTCTATTATTCACTTAGAAGAAAGTCTCTTGGTGATATGGAATTAATTTAGTGATGTTATGTAGCATCCTGTCTTGTCATCCAGTGCTATCATCTAATTTTCTAATTCATGAGATGTGACAATTCGTGCAACAATTTCCAATGTGAATAGTTATTTGTTTAGTTACATCTGGAGTAATTACAAAAGTTGGTTCAGTGCGTGTGGAAAGCACACGTTGCTGTCAGGAAAGTGGTAGAATTTCGTCCAAGGTTTAGTATCGTCGAGAGAAACATCTGATATCATGTCCAGGCCTAAGTCATCCCAATCAATATCCCGCAGGAAATCGGATAATGGAATACTCTTCTCCGCAGCATTGCTTTGAACAAAAGTTAAATTTAGTCATGCAAGCATAGTACGGGCATTAAACCCTTATACTGTCGGGACAATAGATTGTACATAGAGTTAATGGTTACAATTTTGAACGAAGGAGTTATACACTTAGAATGTATCCTACCAACTGCAATGTAGAAAGTTGCAGCTACAACAGACGTTGCTAGCCTCAGATATACAAAAGACGATTAGATCCATAAAATACTTCATCAGCAGTCGAATCAAGGACTTTGTCCGAGGGGATGGAAGCCAATTGAAGCACTCAGATTATAAAGTTTTAAAGTCAATGTTTTTGAGAAATCCTCTTAAACACACGATAAGTACTCTCAATACCAGTTCTGTAATAGTGCTAAAAGATTTGCAGATCAGAGGATTTTAGGTCGAATATATTATGACCCTGGCAAGTTGAATGTGCATCAATTTCAGAAATAAAAGTTGCTAAGTCAGCCTTTTCGAATTAAATGATTTTAAGTCAAGTAGTTGCCTCAGTAGCCGTTTTGGTGGTGCAACTACACTACGCCACCCAAGCTCTTTGATATCAGCTGTTGATACCCTTTAGATTAGACATTAGACATTCCTGAAGTGTATTTTTAGAACGTTTATCTGTACTTCCCAATACCAGGGCACTCTTTCATGCCTAGTGCCAGAATTTTTGGCAATATTGAGAAGAAGAAACGATCAATGGATAAATTCCTAGTTCCTTCCACAGGGGTGAAACTAATCAAAGATTCACTAAAGAAGAAGCCCATTGATGTCGTCCATGTCAAACGTCCACTGACCGATAACGGGGAACATGATGGCACTCCAGTTGTTGAAGTTTTTGACTTTAAAGATGCCATCGACCATGTCCTTGTAAGAAATGTTCCTGAATTCACTTTAATCCGGCGCGTGTATTTCCAAAGAGGATGTGTACCAGAAGTTCGTCACACAATGTCTTCCTCGCTTTATCGTCCTCAGTCTCTTTTGAGGAGAGTAGTGAGGTTACAAGGCTTACACAAGACATGTGATAGTGCGAAAAATGCACCAGATAGACTTCGGAAGATTAAGAGGGCAAAATATTACGATGTTCTTTCACTACTGGAACATGCCACTCTACCAGAAGGTACCACATTTTATGACACAATGACATATGGAAGTGAGGTAGAAGATGATATGGGATATATGGAGTGATGTTTTGATGACTATGTTGTATCTCAATCCATGAATTGCATAATTTGTGCATACTTAAGTGCGCTATGTTTATCTGCTTATGCAAGCTCTTTATTACCACACTATCTGCTTATCAGTTCCTTAGAGTAAACAAGCCGCGCGAACCATTTTTGCGCGTACGCCGTCACAATGATTTCTCGCGCCTGCCGATGTATGACACATTGCTGTCCAGAAGACATGATTATATCTGAACAGACTATACGTACACTGTACTCACCGTGTATGTGCGATAAGCTCAGGTAAACATCTCTGTGTTGCGCCTGTCGATGTATGACACATTGCTGTCCAGAAGACATGATTATATCTGAACAGAGTATACATACACTGTACTCGCCGTGTATGTGCGATAAGCTCAGGTAAACATCTCTGTGTTGCGCCTGTCGATATATGACACATTGCTGTCCAGAAGACATGATTATATCTGAACAGAGTATACATACACTGTACTCGCCGTGTATGTGCGATAAGCTCAGGTAAACATCTCTGTGTCGCGCCTGCCGATGTATGACACATTGCTGTGCAGAAGACATGATTATATCTGAACAGAGTATACATACACTGTACTCGCCGTGTATTGCGATAAACTCAGGTAAACATCTCTGTGTTACGCCTGTCGATATATGACACATTGCTGTCCAGAAGACATGATTATATCTGAACAGAGTATACATACACTGTACTCGCCGTGCATGTGCGATAAGCTCAGGTAAATATCTCTGTGTTGCGCCTGTCGATATATGACACATTGCTGTCCAGAAGACATGATTATATCTGAACAGAGTATACATACACTGTACTCGCCGTGTATGTGCGATAAGCTCAGGTAAACATCTCTGTGTTGCGCCTGCCGATATATGACACATTGCTGTCCAGAAGACATGATTATATCTGAACAGACTATACGTACACTGTACTCACCGTGTATGTGCGATAAGCTCAGGTAAACATCTCTGTGTTGCGCCTGTCGATGTATGACACATTGCTGTCCAGAAGACATGATTATATCTGAACAGAGTATACATACACTGTACTCGCCGTGTATGTGCGATAAGCTCAGGTAAACATCTCTGTGTTGCGCCTGTCGATATATGACACATTGCTGTCCAGAAGACATGATTATATCTGAACAGAGTATACATACACTGTACTCGCCGTGTATATGCGATAAGCTCAGGTAAACATCTCTGTGTTGCGCCTGCCGATGTATGACACATTGCTGTGCAGAAGACATGATTATATCTGAAAAGAGTATACATACACTGTACTCGCCGTGTATTGCGATAAACTCAGGTAAACATCTCTGTGTTGCGCCTGCCGATATATGACACATTGCTGTCCAGAAGACATGATTATATCTGAACAGAGTATACATACACTGTACTCGCCGTGTATGTGCGATAAGCTCAGGTAAACATCTCTGTGTTGCGCCTGTCGATATATGACACATTGCTGTCCAGAAGACATGATTATATCTGAACAGAGTACACATACACTGTACTCGCCGTGTATGTGCGATAAGCTCAGGTAAACATCTCTGTGTTGCGCCTGCCGATGTATGACACATTACTGTCCAGAAGACATGATTATATCTGAACAGAGTATACATATACTGTACTCGCCGTGTATGTGCGATAAGCTCAGGTAAACATCTCTGTGTTGCGCCTGCCGATGTATGACACATTGCTGTCCAGAAGACATGATTATATCTGAACAGAGTATTCATACACTGTACTCGCCGTGTATGTGCGATAAGCTCAGGTAAACATCTCTGTGTTGCGCCTGCCGATATATGACACATTGCTGTCCAGAAGACATGATTATATCTGAACAGACTATACGTACACTGGAGTCGCCGTGTATGTGCGATAAGCTCAGGTAAACATCTCTGTGTTGCGCCTGCCGATATATGACACATTGCTGTACAGAAGACATGATTATATCTGAACAGACTATACGTACACTGGAGTCGCCGTGTATGTAAGATAAGTTGAGTTAAACATCTCAACCGAACATTTTGTTAAAATTTTGAGTTAAACGAATTTTTCCCGATACGCTTTATCGCTTTGCCATGTAGTACAGGAAATAGAGTGATAAATATCAGAAGCAACTCCACACCATAAAACACATCTTAATCGGCATTGAACTAGATACAGACCTCGTTTTGAG
>CM060948.1:18284366-18389366 GCA_030765055.1 Mantis religiosa
TCCTTAAGAAGCTTCCTATGACTATTTCATTAACAAATGCTTTATAGCTGCTGGAGGATTTTGTCTCGTACTTCCGAAATGTTCTTCTCCAAGACACTAGATTGAATATTGCAGCTCTGAAGCTCATAAACATGTCGTCTTTGTTTACCCAGAAAGCGGTTACTTACTTGTATGTAAGAGAGTTATCGAATTTAAGGGATGTAATCAGTGAAGAATCGTAATGGATTTCAAAGGGATAATGTATCTCTTTTACAACACGT
Source organism: Mantis religiosa (assembly GCA_030765055.1). Classification (NCBI taxonomy): domain Eukaryota; kingdom Metazoa; phylum Arthropoda; class Insecta; order Mantodea; family Mantidae; genus Mantis; species Mantis religiosa. Next base: position 18,284,627 of record CM060948.1, read on the forward strand.
GCAGGGACAGGTGGTTGAGTCGTGTAACAAAAGACACGGGAAAAACAGAATTATAAATGGGTAATACTTGACTTCGTTTGAAAAGGTATTCTTCGGACACTTAATAGTGGCATAACCGACACTAATATTCACAATGGAAAAAATAGCCACAAAGAACTTTTGGTTGAATAAAAAGGGCTTCGAGAGGTGAAAGTGACACATACGCAGCTGTGTGGGAGAGGCAGTCCGTGGCTGGCAGGCCATTAAGACGGTCATCTGCTTCTGTCTTGGGCGAAGGCAGACCAGAAGCGACGAGAGAAGATATCTGTCGGTTCATACGTAAATAAAGAATTACGTGTTATCGCGTACTAAGAATTCTACATACGGTAACTCTGAACAGTAAAATGTTGATAACCTTGGTTGGCAACTTCGAGTTTGATGTGATGATAAAAAGAATCAGTCATTAAATCAGTTTGAAACTTGAATTCCAGTGTCATTAGAACCATGCTTACTCATACATATCCACGCATACCCTGAGGATAAAGTGCTCTACCTTGCTCTAAATTTTTATTTCGTTTTATGCTGCCCCATGAACTATTTAGCCCGTGATATGTGATGCACGCTACCGAATAAAGGGATGTCAAAATTGATGGACCTTATTTTTAAGTTGTAAATTTTGAAGAAGTGTGGCCTATCCTCAGGGTAGAGCAAAGAGTTCCAACAAAGGGTATGCGAGTTGTTCCAGCGTTAGGCAAAATATCAATGTCCTAAGAATCTGGATTATTCAGAAGCGAAAAAAAAAAAATCAGTTAAGATTCCGAAAATACGAAAGAATAATTCCTTTTTTTTTTTTGTAATATTATGTCCTCCAACGTTAAGTCATATCGGACAATGAAAGAGATGGGTGAAATGATGCTCAAATGTGTCCAGTGTACATGGAGCTTAGAGCTACCCGGCATTTATCTTTAAGGATAAGGGAAATACCCGGATAAACCTTATTCAGGTAACTTACCCTGACCGAGATTCGAACTCGGGACCTCTTGACCGTGAGGCAGACACGCTACCAACTACGTTACTGAGGCGAGCACGAAAGATTAGTGATATCAGTTTTATTAGTTAATGAGTTAAATGGATCCTAATTAACTACTCTGTGTTATGTAGATACTATTTGAAATGAATCCCAAAAGTAGCCTGTTGTTGCGGATAAATTGAACCTACCTCGGTCAGAACCTACCGAGCTTTGTGAGTCATGCCCAATTGGGACTTGATGTGCTTCTGTTACTTGCGTTAAGGTCAACTTTTGTTTCTCTTTTAGTTGTGCTTATCGACTACTTCCGACAACATCCATGATTTATATTTCAGTGTCAAAACTTGATTTTCAGAAGGAGCATCAAAATTATGAGGATGAGTCAAGGTACGTAGAAAAAAAAAGTGATCAGCCTTTTTTGAAAAGCCCTCGTAAAACATTACCATAAGTCTCCTTTCTTGACTTTTCTGTAAATTAGAATTTGAAGTTCTCGTCGTTCTCAATGCGGTTCACACAACTATGAAACCCTGTAATATATAAAGTAAATTTTAATGTTAAACTTTTAGATTTCGAACGAACAATGTCTGCTAAAGTAATTTAATTATAAATGTTCCTCACTGGAGCCAAAGGTCACATTTTTACATCCTTTGTTTGCTTGGGTGTGTATATTTGTGCGTGTGTTTATTTTATCACGCATAATAACCCACATGGTGTTTATGAAAGTGTATAATATACATTAGGTCCCATTTTGAAAATTACCTGTATGCTATTGGTATTCTTTTTCTCAAATAAGAGGATTTAGTTGACCGAGGATTAAAAACAAAAACAAAAATGTAGCATATTATTCCAGCGTTGTAAGCTCTTCAATATAACTTTAGTCACGAGCTCTAGGATTCGAGGGCTGTTCAATTAAGAGTAATCACAATTTGTTTTTGACAGCGTACCTTTCCTAGTGCTCATGGTTTTGATGGTTCTTCTCAAAATAGTCTCCCCTGAATGCGATGCACTTGCCCCAGCGATTTTGCCAGTCTTCAAAGACATGTTGGAAATCATTTTCTGAGAGATCCTTAAAAATCGCCTCCGCAGCCTTCACCACTGCTTGTGATGATGCATAATGCCTCCCACGAAGGCGTTTCTTCAAGTTAGGGAATACAAAAAAGTCGCATGGGGCTAAATCCGGACTACAGGGAGGGTGAGGGATGCACTTCACGTTGATTTTTGCAAGATATTCAGCAACAACATTGGCAATATGCGGCCGCGCATTATCGTGGTGTAGCAAACAGCCTGCTTCATGGAAATGTGGTCTTTTGCGCCTGATATGGACTTGCAATGTTTTCAGGACATCCCTGTAGTATTGTTCAGTTACTGATGTGTGTGCAGGTACAACATGCTATAAACCATTCCATGAATATCAAAGAATGAGATGACCATAACTTTCCCAGCAGAAGCAACAACTTTTGCTTTTAGGGGGTTGGTGCTGAAGGAGATTTCCACACTGAGCTTTGCTGTTTGCTCTCAGGATCAAAATGATGTAGCCAAGTTTCATCAGTAGTGATTACGTTTGAAAGAAACTCCGGATCTTCCTCTAACATCAACTTTAACTGCATACAGACCTGCATGCGATGTGTCCTTTTGTTCGGAAATCAACAGTCTTGGAACCCATCGCGCACAAACACGTCTCATGTGTAATGTTTCTGTCACTAACGTGTGGGTGGCACCCAATGAAATGTTCAGTATTTCAAAAAGTGATCTTAAGGTAATTCGTCGATCCTCTCTCACAATGGCAGCAGCAGTGTTGATGTTTTCTTCCGTAAGAGCAGTAACTGGAGCACCGGGTCCACCTTGCTTTGAAATTGATTGTCTCCCCTCTTTAAACATTTTAAACCACATTCGAGCTGTGCTGTAGGGAAGAACAGACTCTCCATAGGCCTTCTGTAACATTGTATAGGCCTCATCTGAAGATTTGTTGAGACGAAAGTTGAATTTCAAAGCCGCATATTGTTCCTCACGTGTTACCTCGATTGTAGCGATAGGCGATGCTGAACATGTCTGACCTTACCTGGCTCTCACAGGCTGGAACTAGGAGTACAAACAATGAAACTACTAAAGTGTATTTGCTTCACATTAAGCTAAGAGGATATAATAAGATTGAATTTTGGTGCAAAAATTATGACCGTAAAAAATAATTATGATGCTTTATTGAACAGCCCTCGTATATAGGGTTGGTCAGGACAAATATACAATTCAAGTATACAAGTAGAAAGAAAAAAGAAGTTTATGAACTCCTAAAATATTTACTTAGGCAAAAGTAAACTTATTTATTGGAGGTTTTTCGCAATCCGTCACAATCGTAACGGAAAATAAATCAGATATGGAAAAAGAAGAGCTGGAAAAGATCGATAGCGAAAAATGGGGGAAATATAAAATGGAGAGAAAAGCGAGAGGAAAAGCGGCGGGAAGGTGAAAAATGAGAATAAAAGTATATTTTAATTTAAAGCAGTAACGCAGCACAGCTGTGAATTCTGCTAGTGTGTAAATTTTGGGCTCAGAATGAATATGAAATTTTACAAATACATTTATCTCAGTTCGTAGGTTTTCAATAAATGAAGCTGTGTAAATTTTTAATGAATTGCCAGAGCTGCTTCGATACAGACTCGCTTGTAAAGGTGTGCATGCGTTTGTCATAATTAAACTTTGTATGGTAACACTTCACTTTAGAGAAGCAATTAAAAAAGTGTTCTACAAATTACCACAGACGTTTTCCGAAACCATAGACACGAGAGAACACATAATTTTGTTTTCATAAAAACAACGCTTTAGTATTATTATGTGTTTCAAATGGGAAGAGTTCTCTCCTGTAGCGAATTAGATGTGTTAGAGCCTTCAGCGTTGCCACCTGGCCACCCTCACTCTTTTAATATCCCCCCCTCTCTCTCTCGCAGACTTGGGAGACTTCTTGGAGTTAAACGTAAGAGAACGCAAACTGAAATTTATAATATATAATTTTATAATGATATAGTTGCTGAAATCACAATTACAACATGGATATTGCTATACTACGCACATGTTTTAAGTATATATTTAAAACTAACTATACTTTATGAATTACTTATGTTTTTCTAATCCAACGAAAATGTCGGCGGTGCATCCATATAACTGAATGCTACTTACGTTAAGAGATAATTTGTCATTGTCATTGTCTTCATCATTTGAGTACTACAAATGTATGATGATAGGTTCCATAATCCCGTCACTTGCTGTTTCTTTCCAAAAGTCGTCTCCTTGTAGTTTATCTGATGTCTTACGCAGTTTTCCGAGCTTTGTTGTATTCGTTGTCAATTTCTTCGTGAATAGCACGTTCCACTTGTCAGTTTCAAAATATCATTTCTGTTTGCAACATAATCTGAGCCAACATTAACTCAATGGAATGGTTGTGGCAGTGTTGAGGGAGAAGTTGGTTTATAATACCTTGTGTCTCATTTCAATTGCAAGCTGATCTAAGTCATAGACTTTCCCTGGTTTTTAAACTGAAGAACAACTGAATAACACTGCTTTGAACTCTCTAGAGTAAATAGAGATTACGAAACCATTCATAAACAAAGATATAATGTGACCAGACACGATCTGCTAGGCCGGAAGGAAGTGTATTGTTACCTCTCGTTCGAATTTAACAAACACCTTGGCTTATGCAAAGTAATTCTTTTATCACATCATGTAAAACGTTTGCGATTCAGTTCTGAGTAATTATATACCAACCAATAATACTATTCATTATATTGCTTACGACGCGATGCATTGTTATAATAGTACTTTATTTGTATTAGGAAAACTATATGGGCTAAAAATATGGAGTTCTGTGGTTATATTAAATACATTACTCTCTACCTTCCACATGGATCAGTTGTGGCAAAATCTGAACTTTTCTCTTAGCACGAATAGTATTATTGGAGATTGAGTAGTTTAGCGCTTGTTACACACCACTTAGGGGGAATGGAATACAACACCGCAGGACTCCGATTAGTTGTTCGTCTAGTAGCGCTCAAGGACAAACATTTGAAACAGATAATAAATACATACATGAAACTAGATATTTGAACATGATCTATGTACCATGTTCAGTGAATTATAACGGTTTAATTCGTCAGTCTATATTTCATAATAAGTTCACGCTGTCGAAATAATAGCTTATAAAAGAGCACTGACTTTATAGCCCGAACCAGGCTGCAGATGGACACCTCATTCAACATTAATTATAACAAGGTTTGTAAATACTCTTAAGTGCAGGAATAGAAGCTTTCAAGCATTGCCTTCAATATGGCTTCACCCATTACTTAGAAGTAATAGGAGACACTGAAGTTAGTTAAAACGTGGCATTTACACATGCCTGCAGACTGTACTACAGATGGCGGTGGTTTGTTATTATGGAGTGGTGTTCGGTAACATTTCAACCGAATTTCCTGTCGTTCTGGTTTTAATGCTTGGAAATTCCTGCCTCTGTTAATGACTATGTAACGCGGGATAGCTCACGGTTCAGGAGACTTTTTGCGGAACACATGCAAACACATATACTACCCGGACGGGCTATAAAACGACCGCTCTGAATTACATCCACAAAACTCTCTCCTTATACAACTTCTGATAAAAGTTTGTACATTTTTCTTAAAATAAATGATGATTTTTTCACAAAATGGGCTAATACATCCATATCTGTTAATTCAAACATCTGCTTCTGTTGTTTGCTAAAATATTTTTACTCGTAACCAAAACTACGGAAGGTTATAAACAAGCATCGGATCGTATACACCTTAGAAATCAATGTACGCACACAGGTACTATAGGAGGCCCAGCGAGACATCAACAAACGTCCATGTATACCGATGCGCTGTGTGTGTACACTCCGGTACGGGTACAAAATGTAACCTACGTTACAATATGTCATCCTCCTCATTACTTTCGATGTGGGAATTACAGTGAACAACCATGTACATTCGTAAATTGTCGAATGTGAATTTTCAGCATCTCTCGCTGAAACAATATAAAAATATTGCGAGAAAGTTCGTTCAATGTCACATATAAGTTGTACAAATCATTTTCATGTGTTTGTCCGAGACTTAGCAGCAATGAAAATTCAGTATATTTGTATAGAGTACTAGACAATTTATTTTTTTTGGAAATTAATTGTTATTCCACATTAGCCATGTGTAGGACGCAATATGAAAGGCTAGAACCAGACCGAACAATTCAATGCCATAGCCGGGATTTGAACCACGAAAGATCCATGGTTCAAATCCCGTCTATGGCATTGAACTTTTCAGTCTGGCTCTACCCTTTGATAGTTTATTTTTTGCTCGTTCGGTAGGTGGTGCATTCTCTATATTGCTAATTTTTGTAGACAGCTGCTCGACTGCTTTTAGACAACTCGAAATTACAAGCCGTTTTCAAGCCGTTTAATGGCTTCAATACCCAACATTCTCATTTATAAAATGGAGATTGCCCAATAATTGTTGTGAAAGTAATGCTATAAACACAATATGTCAAACATCTTGTACTCCCTGGAAGGCAGATCTACCTGCGTGACGAGCAGTAGTTGTAATGAAACTAAAGCTACGTGTTGTGAACCGGACTATCCCTGCGTGTTGTCCCCGGGTCTGATCTACCTGCGTGACGAGCAGTAGTTGTAATGAAACTAAAGCTACGCGTTGTGAACCGGACTATCCCTGCGTGTTGTCCCCGGGTCTGATCTACCTCCGTGACGAGCAGTAGTTGTAATGAAACTAAAGCTACGTGTTGTGAACCGGACTATCCCTGAGTGTTGTCCCCGGGACTGATCTACCTGCATGACGAGCAGTAGTTGTAATGAAACTAAAGCTACGCGTTGTGAACCGGACTATCCCTGCCTGTTGTCCCCGGGTCTGATCTACCTCCGTGGCGAGCAGTAGTTGTAATGAAACTAAAGCTACGCGTTGTGAACCGGACTATCCCTGCCTGTTGTCCCCGGGTCTGATCTACCTCCGTGGCGAGCAGTAGTTGTAATGAAACTAAAGCTACACGTTGTGAACCGCACTATCCCTGCCTGTTGTCCCCGGGTCTGATCTACCTCCGTGGCGAGCAGTAGTTGTAATGAAACTAAAGCTACGCGTTGTGAACCGCACCATTCCTGCGTGTTGTCCCCGGGACTGACGTCAGCAGTTATATACTGCGAGACTCGTAAACTTGATATACCTTTACAGGTGTATGGGATCGGATGATTGGTTATAAATGAACTAGCCTTCTCATAAAAAACCGTTTTCATTACGTAAGTGTCTTCATTTTGTCCCTTGCAACCTTTTAAAACTATGCATACATTTGAAGTAAGTTTTTGATATGCAATACGTAAGTTTGGGGGCGATACAGATGTGCTTAGGTTAAGTCTCTAATAAAAGTAACAATATCTATGAATTACTGACGTTTATAACTGAGCACATCAAAGGCACCTCCTTTACACGTAACGTAATATAACTCTAAACGTGGCCTTGTGACTTGGCATGGACCTCCTTCTGGCTATTAAGCAGTTAATTGTAATACTAGATCAAAAGTTGGTTATTTTAACTATCCACTTCTTTGGGCAAGGAAAATCCTTTCATAACGTTCATTTTCGCTCTTTTTATTTATGTTTGTTGGGAAAGCTGCTACGTTATTGAGTAAATGTATTTTTTGTTGCCGAAATATCAAGTTGTTCATGAGAACGTGTCGGTTTTTCACTTCTAATACTTTCCCCGGGAAGGAAGAAGCAGGGATGTAGAATGCAGCTGGAAGGCTGGGGGGGTAGAGGAAAAGCTCCGGCTTGTAACAAGAAAACTCGAGACAAAATGGAAATCTGGATAATTGGTTTGTGTTAATATGCTCCGGTTCTTCTAGCATTTTCCTTCCTTTCTCGGCCTGTTCCTTGGTTCTCCTTTGCACTGTTCTCCCGTTACAAGTTTCCTCGTGCCGTTTAATAAACTGTACTTACAGCCCGTAATAACGCAAATGTATTGTGTTCCGACTTCAGTGTTGGGAAAAACTCCTGTTTTACCTTCGGCACAAGCAGAAGCCCTCACGTCTGGAAGCCCTGATCATCTAATGCACCCTTATTAATTAGAATATTGAGTTTATGTTAAGAGTTCTGGAGTATATATATATATACAAGAGAGCGACAGAAGTATTTGAAAAATATAACATGTAACATTTCACGTACTATAAATAATGTAATATTTATTTGGCAGCGTTGAATTGTTAAACATGTGAACATGAACCTTTTGTGTCTCGGAAATAATATTTAAAATATCACTTTGCATGTATTTATTACACAATCTGTGCTGTATTTAGGCTACTGCCCCCCTTATTTGAGGACATAAGTATTAGAACGAAAGGTGGTTGGACGTACCCTACATCGTCCGATATGACTTAACGTTGGAGGACGTAAATTACAAAAAAAAAAAAAAAAAAAAAAAAAAAGACGTACCCTACACGCCCCTACCACATAGCAGTAGTGTTTATGCTATGCCTCGAGACAGTGTGCTCGAAGTTATTCTGCCGATTGTGAACTCACAGGTAATATTGGACGTAAAGGTAAGGAGACAACGGTGGCAGAGGGGAATATCGTGATAAATATGTACAAACAAAACAAATCTCTCTCTGAAATTGCAAAAACCATTAACAGAAGCAAAACTACAGTGTTCTGCATAATTCAACGCTTCAAACAGACAAATACTGTTGTAAATAAACCTAGAAATGGCGCTCCTTCTAAACTCACCACCACAGACAGGAGGTAAATAATAAAAATGGTGAAGCAGAATCCCAGAGTCAGTGCATCTGCGATTAGAGGATGCCTTGAGCAATATTCTGGCACTGTGGTTCATACCAGAACAGTTGAATGGGTTTTAAATAGTACTGGGTAGAATGCCCGCGTTCCTAGGAAGAAGCCATACGTTAATAAAGTGAAACCAACAGAATTCTGGGATAAGGTTTTCTGGTCGGACGAGAGCAAATTCTGGTTATACAAGAGTGATGAACGTCTTAAAGTGTGGAGACTGCCAAATACAGAATGGGAACCTAAGAATATGGTAGCTACAGTGAAACATGGTGGCAGTAGTGTAACAGTAAATGGCTGTATAACTTCATCTGGCTTTGGGGAACTGGTGTTCATAGATGGGATCATGGACAAATTTGAATACAAAAGGATTCTTGAAAACAATCTTAAAAAGAGTACAGAGAAGCTGGGTTGGGTTGTAATTTACGTCCTACAATGTTTAGTCATATCGGACGATGAATGAAATTGGTGAAATAATGTCCAAATGAATCCGGGGTCTTTGGAGCTTAGAGGTACCTGACATTCGTCTTTTAGGACAAGGGAAAACCCCGGAAAATTTCTTTATCTAGGTAACTCACCCTGACCGAGATTCGAACTCGGGACCTCTTGAACGTGCGTCAGACACACTACCATGTACACTACCGAGGCGGGCAGAGAAGCATGATTACTAGTTCCAGTAAGACAATGTTCCGAAGCATACTGCTGAAAATGTAAGTCTTTGGATCGTGTAAAACACTCCTCACACTTTGAAGACACCTCCCCAATCTCCAGATTTAAATGCTATAGAGAACATCTGGAAGGAACTCGAGGAGCGTGTGAGGAAGCATCACATCAGAAGCAAGGGACATCTGAAACAACTTCTTCGAACAGAGTGGAGAAATATGCACTAAACAACACATACAGACAATGCCCAAACGATTATCAGCAGTAATTCAAAGAAAGGGGATGATAACTAAATAATACCTGTTCTGTGTTCGAATACTTATGTCCAGATGTAAAGTAACCGTTTTATTTCTCCTTGTAGTGCAAATTTGTTTCAGTTGCTATTTATGAGTTTATATGTTTGATGGAAGACTCAAGTTTATTTTGTACCAGTTGTATTTACGTATGCTTACTCTGCTTAGCTCTAAAATAATATAAGTAATACATATGTTAACGTTGGCGTACTTATGTCGGCCTCTCTATATATCCCTCTTCTCTCGCTGTGGTGTGTGTGTGTGTGTGTGTGTGTGTGTGTGTGTGTGTGTGTGTGTGTGTGTGTGTGTGTTTAACTAGACGTAGAGCTTGTTACGCTTTTGGACACCTAGATGGTATGTATCATGCTATACCTTAGGTTGTAGTACAACAAATGTGGATGTACGACACATAGCGTGCTCTTGAGTATAATACGAAATAAATAATAAGGCAAGTTTGTGAGAAAGAAGGTGTAATGCATTATTTAAAATGCAGTTAAACCTTACACTGCATAAACCATTAGCTAATATCTTTGCTTATATTTGCACCTCGATACGCTTGACACGTGATTTCTCATTCTACACCGGTGGCTATAACAGAGGTAAGTTTCTAGTAGTGCCCTCTTCCTCAATCGGGATAAATATTTCAGGAACCCTGTCAAGGTTTCCATCACAATTATTTGTTATCCTCAACATAGTTTATTGGTTCTTTCTTACAATGATGATCTGTACTTTATCACCTTCTCTCTCAACTTGAACAGGTATTCAGTTTACTTAATTGATTTATAGTGTTAGAATACATATGCCTGTGTAAAAATACATGGATTAAGCACATGCTTTTAAATAAACAGTACCAGCTGAGTGAGCTGCCCCTTGTTCTCGAGTTTTATACAATCCGTATTTTATACTGCAACATGAAAACATCGACCCCATTACTAGGTTTTACCCGCGTATTTAACATGGATGTTAAACACTCGATGGAATTATTACTAATATAGATGTTATCACATCGCCTGTAGTATATTCGTAATTAGACAGTTGACGTTCGCACGTCTGTAAATGTTCACTGGAATCAGCGAATACTATATGTTAGACGGAATGTTTATCTCACACGTTACTAGGTAGCTCAGTTAGAACTAACATAAAACTGTTCTGCTATCTGCATACTGTGAAGGTGTTTTGATTCCTCTGCTAATGTATAGTAATTTTTTACCACGTAATATACACATTTTACAAGTTATTTTTATTTTAAAATATTTTATTAAATTTTATGGTATTGTTTTATGTTTCTTTACTGGTGGACTACAGGTAGGCAGTTGTTTAAACACACTCATAGGTAGATGCAATTGAAGTAATGGTCATTTATACACACTTGAATACAGAAAACAAGGAAATTACAATATCAGAGTTTAACGTGCTATTATAATGTCGTTTCAAATTGGTACGCTTTTTTGGTGCTGGAATGAACCTTTTTCTATTCCTGGAACATGAGTCCTCTAACGAAGCAAGTGCTCGAACTGATGACCTTCTTGGATAATGCACGCGCTCAGGAATTTTATAAATAGATTGCGAATTCGGTTTCCAAGTTTTGATAAACATAAAAAAGTGTATTTATAATGCTGAGACTCGAACCTGTGTCATTGCGTTTTAGGGCAAGGGAGACATTATAATCCCATTGAGCTATTTCGGGACTTGACTGAAAGCACGTTCTGGGTTCAGTAGTACGACTTGTATGTCTGGCGCTATACCTTTGCCACCTCGCGAGTTCTCGTACTTGATTTAGCCTTTAAGACACTTTTAATCATTTTCTGGGTGTTTTAATATTATTACATAAATGAAAAAAGCTCTTATGCATGTTAATTGAGGTGCACGAGACGTAGTTTAAGCAAAAATGTAAATAAACCGTTGTTTAATAATATGTCCGTTTTGACTTTACGGATGAGTCTTGTTCATTATACTCAAAGCCAATGCCATCAAATTTCTAATCTTGTATTAGAACGCGCAGCGTGGTCCTCGACTGTGGGTTTATTTGCCATTCTTTTGGACGACTAGTTAATTTCTCCTTGTGGATTACATCACCATACAAGGTAACAATTTTCTACATCAAATTTTAAGGAAAAAGGTGTGTGGCGTGCGTTACAGAAAATATTTTCATTTATAAATAAAAACTATTAAGTGTAACAATACATAATGATTTACGAAAACGCAGTTACCGTAAAATTAGATCTTGTGTTAAGTTAAAATTATGGTTGTTACGGAAGTATTGTAACACTTGGAGTTGTGAAAAAGAAGAAATGCTGTGTACAAATGTGCAGCAGTTTTCACCCCTAGCGAATCACGAACCATTCTGTCACAACCTCAGCAAATGTTCAACTATCTCGCCAATCTACCCCCTCCCCTCCGCCCCCGTGTGACAAATCTGACTCGGACTGAGCTCTTCCTATCTCCCCCTTCTCTCTCTCTCTCTCCATTGGGTGAGAAGGAACAAAACATGTGGTATCGTGTTTATCCCCGAACCCCCTGACAAATTGCACACAAGTCGAGCGGGGATGGAAATACCAACTCTCGCTTTCCCTTCTCACAAGAAAGAAAAGGGAATCTGTATGATTTTTCGAAAATATTTATCATTCCCGCAGCCGCTGCTGCCTGTAAGTCTCCTTCCAACGGATTGAAAAATAAAGCGAAATACGGTTGACGCAAACCAAAAGGGGAAGAATTAGTATCTGCTCAAAGTATGATAAAATGTGAATATAAGGAGTCACAAATCTGACTTTATACTTTAATCTTTCATAGTAATTCTACAGGGTACTCAGTGTTTCTTTTGTTATCTTTGCACTTCATATTGATGATGCCCATTCCAAACGTTGTGTATGGCTTTAAGTCTCATTCATTTTACGTTACATATACCAGGTGAGTCACCTGCCCCTATTTATTTTTGAACTTATGCAACATGCTAAGCGACACATGTGACTTACTCCAGTCTTGAATGTCTTCTAATGGATGATTTGTAGAACAGTTTATAGAGGATAACTCCGTGCATAAGTGTTGTATGGGAGAGAAAGTAATCACTATGTATGTCGATTCCAAAAACACCATACTCAAATAAGAAAGCTGCAGTAATAATTTTAGGTGTACAAAATTTTGTTCATTAGACTACATTCGCACACACCTTCAAACATGCCTCTGAAGGAACAACCTATCACATGCATCAGTTGACAGTAATATTGGAATACAAAACGGCAGATCTACATAGTGAAACCAATTAGATTTAAATCTTCAGCCAATACGTGTTTTCCTACGGGTTTCTCTACAGAGATAGTAGCCCATATCTATCACACACTGCATTTCCATCTTGGTTTCAGATGAACCATTGCCTCTATATTTGAGGGTCCCTAATGGGAAATCCCAAAACGAAATATTTTTTTACGAAATGCGTTCAAGTTTTAACACCTATATTTTCAGGCCTGAGACCAGATAGGAACTTCTGTTTTATCTTTTTTCTTTTTTTGAAATTCACGTGGACTCTTTGTAAATGCGTGGCAGAGATGGCAGCACTGTACAGTGCACAAAACTCTAGTGGCAGCGAAGAGAGTTAGGAATGTTTTTGATACCTAAAATGGAGACGTTTTCATTGCAAGAACAGCGTGTAATCATTCGTTTTCTGCACTTTTCTTGTGTGATACTTATTGAAATTCATCGCCACTTGAGTGAGGCATGCTGTGATGGTACCATGGATGTGTCTAACGAGCATTCTTGGGTACGAGAGTTCAATGAAGGCAGAACATCGTGCGAGAACTGTGTGGCGATGTTTTCGTGGGTAGTTGCAGTTTTTGGACGTCCCAAACGTTCATCGTCTCCCAAGCTCTTACGGCTACGTTTAAATTCAGCTGCCCAAAATTTCACTGTGGTAAATGATGCTGCAGAATCCCCATACACAGAATCCAACTAATCTCTGATTTGTGTAGACGTATTGCCTTTCAAAGACAAATATTTAATGACAGCTCGATACTCGATTTTTTCCATTTTCATAAAAGCACTCACATCAATTCACTCAAACGGCTGTTACATAACAACTGAGCGTCCAAAATGCCTGAAACGTTCATGAGTAACTGTTAGCAGATGGATAACGAAATTTACTAGATTTTATTTCCGAGTGCTGTCATCTTCATGTTGAGGTCGGAAGCTTTTCAGACCACCCTCCTATATGTTACACGTGTGTTCCGTTTGCTGACTGATGCTAGCTATGTATAACTGATGATCATGCAATCAGCCATTTATTTTATTTGCCCGCCTCGATAGCGTAGATGGTAGCGTGTCTGCCTCACGTTCAAGAGGTCCCGAGTTCGAATCTCGGTCAAGGTGAGTTACTTGGATAAGGTTTTTTCCGTTGGCTTCCCTTATCCTGAAAGACAAAAGTCAGGTAACTTTAAGCTCCATGGACCCTGGACTCATTTGAGCATCATTTCACCCATTTCATTCATCGTCTGATATGACTTAAAGTTGGAGGTCGTAAATTGAAGAAAAAAAAAACACATTTGTTCTACCTTCCACAACTCTAGAACATAAATTATGATCATTAGAGTTTCATTTTGGATTGTACTTCTTCTTAAGGCCAAGACAAAACGCTGTTCCTCTCCTAGCATGTTGGATAATATCAAGTTTAACAGATCTTTTCTGCACTGTTCTGTTTTCCCATCAACTACTGAGATGTAGTCACAAGGTGAGTTAGACAAAACGCGTCTCAAGATAGGAAGTGCTGCCTAGAATGTGGCACACACATATATGCGACTTCTTTCTCGCTTGGGGGTTTATTAAATATTTACCAGAGACAAAGGGAGTCACGGAGGGAAATTAGCCTTATTTCCTCTTTTCCACATTTCACTTTATCACCAACTTGTGTGTGTTCTCGTTTGTGTTTTTAGTGCGTCATCAACAGTTCCTGTCCCATTTTTGCAGCTGGTAATGAAATAGCGGATATTATATGGCTAAAGACAGCGCAGTTTTGTCAAAACCGGAGATAGCATATCGACATATTATGAATTCTGTTGTAAATTAAAAGTGAAAGTGACAGTCATGAAACAATCCACATTACATGCTTTCAGTGAAAGGTACTATGCAGAAGGTGAACTATGCTAACTGTAAACACCAAACGAAAGAAATAATAGTAACATATAACAAGCGCACATCAGTTTTTCTACTCATTAGCCATTCAGAAACACTCTCTGTATACTGTTACTATAAAAGGACTGTTATGTGTTTCAAATGGGATGATGCTTGTCCTTGAGCGCTGCTAGGTAAGCAGCCAATCGGAGTCCTGCGGTGTTGTCGTATGGTATGCCCCCCCCCAAGTGATGTGTGACGAGCGCCAAACTAATCAATCTCTAATAAATACTAACCGCGCTGAGACAAAAATTCGATTTTGTAAAATCTGGTCCATGAGGAAGGTAGAGAGTGATGTATCTAACATAAGCGCAAAAACGCATAGTTTTGTCTCAAATAGCTTTCCTAATACAAATAAATAAAGCACTATTATACTATAACAATGCATCACGACGTAAAAATTGTAATGGGCATCATTATTGCTTGGTATATATGCGTTTACGTATATCTGTAATTACTCGGAACTGAAACGTAAACGTTTGGCATGACGTGATAAAAGAATTACTTTGAATAAGCCAAGGTGTTTGTTAAATTCGAGCGAGAACAAACAATACACTTCCTGCTGGCTTGTAGAATGGTGTTTCGGCAGAACGTGACTGTTTGTTCATGAATCGTACGTAATCTCTACTTACTCTAGAGAGTTCAAAGCAGTATTATTCAGTTATTCTCCCGTTTAAAAGCCAAGGAAAGTGTATCAGCTGGATCAGCTTGCAACTGAAACGAGACACGAGGTATTATAAACCACCTTCCCCTTTACCACTGCCAGAACAATCCATTTGAGTTAATGTGGGCTCAAATTCTTTTGCAAACAGAAATAATACTTTTAAACTGACTGAGCTGAACGATTTATTCACCAAGAAATTAACAAGGTTGCATAAGACTGGGTAAACTGCATGAGACATGCAGATAAACTACAAGACACTGCTTTTGGAAAGAAATAGCACGTGACGAGATTTTGGAGCCTATCATCATAAACTTGCAACACTCAGACTTTGAAGACAGTGACAATGACGAATTGTCTCTTAACGGAAGTGACATTCATAGCTATATGGATGTGCCGCTGGCAGTTTCGTTGGATTAGAAAAATAGGTAATTCATAAACTATAATTATTTTAAATCTATATATTTGAAACATGTACGTAATAGACGAATATCCATGTTGCAATTCAACTGCATTATTATAAAGCTTTTGAAAATTCAGTTTGCGTTCCCTTACGTCTAGCACCAAGAGGACTCGCAAGTGTGCGAGAGAGAGAAGGAAGCATAAAAAGAGTGTTTTTTGGTAATTTTGGGTGAAATGATGCTCAAATGAGCCCAGGGTCCTTAGAGCTTAGACTTGCCCGACATTAATCTTTCAGGATAAGGGAAAACAGAGTGGAGGTGGCGAGGTGGCAACGCTGAAGGCTCTAGAGCATCGGAATTCTTGCCATTTGAAACACATAGAAATTATTTTCTCCTGTTATAAATAGTCAAGATAAGTGTTTGGTTAGAAATTACTTTGAATTAGCTAATGCGAACTTTGTCATACTAAACGCCAAGGTCACAAACCTAGCTCTGTAGACATAGTAATTAATATTTAGCTGGCAAGTTGTAAGGCAGATGAGCTGTGTGATTCTGTATGTAATATCACATGAAGCATACATCCGCTAAACGATTACTTAAGATATGATCAAAGCTTTCTGAAAAATGCTCCATTGTTACATAATTGGGAGGAATACAGTAAAGGTAGATACCGAATAATAAATATTTTTTTTTAAAAAAAACATGGAAGCATATTACAGATCTGTTAAACAGTGGGGGCCATTCAAGTTTCAGACAAAGGCATTACATGCTTACCTAATCTTGGACCGCTATTGCACAATGAAACTACGCTGAATCTACCTCATCTTTGTTGCCCTAGTACAAAATTAATATTTGATTAAATTGTGGCATAAACCAGTACTCTTAGGGAAAACCCATGGGGTACACCGCTCACCTCTTAGATTTCTGATCTGAGACTTACCGTCTTTTCCATTCATCACTTTTCCTCATTTGCATAAACTCTATTAAGGCCAGAATATTATTTGTCTCTGCATAATATTCCCATATTCAGTTAATCTCATTCAGTCTCTCTCCTTCACCGAGATCTCTACGCAATGACTAAATTATTTGCGGGCAACTTTCCGAATAATAACAAAACTTGGGTTAAGGATTTCCATTTGGTTAGCGAGTCGAGAACCATAATGGAACGGGAATGGTAACAGACGTTTCCGTGGCCTTGCTTTTAATCGAACTGACTCTCGATGTTTTAAATCCCCTGGGACGACTTTTAAGCTTTTTGCAGTTTGGAATTATTAAACGATACAGCCAAATGTAAGATTTAACAGGCTACTTCCGTCTGTATACCCAAGAACTGTAAGTGCTTGCATTATTACACATTACAATGAATATTGATCAAGAAGCTACAATTAAACAACTAAAACTGTTGTTGGAGGTTACAAATGCAAACAAAAGCTTTATACATCTTGCAATGTAGTCTTTGTTCTGGAAGTTCTGTTAATCTCGGACTTGTTGAAACAATGAGCAACTCAGAGCAATTAGTAGCAATTTTGACTCGTTTAGGCATTGCAACTGTTGTGAGAGCTGGGCACTCATGGTTTGTCACACAGTTTACAACACGCATACTGCTCTAGCCTGAGACATCTCCGCTAAAAGGAAAAATAAAGTAAAAGCTTTAATGGAGTAAACTTCCTTTGACCTTTAGAGGTGGTAAATCTGTTGAGTAAAGTTATTTGGAGCGGGAGCTGTGACAAACCTCAAAATGCAGCTCAGATAATGGTTAGAAACCCTTTGTGATCAGTCTAGTAATTGTGATAACAAGCTCTACACATGACTCCACTTTGTCAAGGAATAGAATCGTTTATTTATTTATACATTCTAATGCTCTAGGGCCGCAT
This sequence comes from Mantis religiosa, assembly GCA_030765055.1. Classification (NCBI taxonomy): domain Eukaryota; kingdom Metazoa; phylum Arthropoda; class Insecta; order Mantodea; family Mantidae; genus Mantis; species Mantis religiosa. The sequence continues at coordinate 18,302,513 of CM060948.1, forward strand.
TCATAGTTATCATCTTGGTCTAGACTATCTTCGGACTAACTTGGTCGGGACCAAAGGCGGTCTAACTTTTTGGTATTCATAGACGATAAAAAGCCTCGGACCAAGTAAAGCCGTAAACCAGCACGGAGAAAATGTTACATGACGTACAAAGTTTCTTCTGCGCAAGCGCGAGTCCTATAGAGTGCTAAACAAACCACAGTGTACCCACAAGTTTATAAATATCTGTGGTAGTTTCACAGCTGTTTCTTAATCATTCTTACGGTTGCTGTTGCTGTTTCAGGTTCGATAACAAAGTTTGGTGTGCTGTGAATATGGATAATTTGAAGAAGCGTGCTATCAATTGGTCAGAGGAAGACCAATCTTTCCTCTAGTGCAGAAAAGAATGAACATGTCAGAAAATAAATCCGCGTCGACGAATACAAAAATGAGAAAGGACGAGGCATGGAGGGAAATTTCTAACGAAATGATGATAATGCGACTTACTGATGCAGGTGAGCAGTGTTGTCTTGATATCCTCCTCTTGAATAATACCGAAGTGTTGTTAGGATTTGAGTGTCAGGCCTCGGTTATCGACCCTGACGTATAGGTTAGGATGAATCATTTCTGACGTTCGCTTTACAAAACCTGTATCTGCTTTTGAAGTTTAGTTCGTTGTACTTCGCAATAATTTCTATTCTTGGTAGATGAAAGTTCCTCCATCGTCTTATTTCACGATTTCTACGCACCACTGCTAGTCATCACTTCATTGTCGTCCATGTTGCAAAGATAGTCCGCTTTTAATCTACCGCTCGGAGGGGGCCAAAATTTGAGCCGGAACAATGTGTTTGGTCCCCGGACAACCGCTAATCCCGGTTTATTAATAAGAACATCGATGGTCCACCGTTAGTCCAAAGGAAGTAGCAAATTGGTCCGGACCAATTCTGACTATGAATTCGGCTCCTATACACTTGGAAACATTTCCATTCGTCTTCTAGTCTCCCAGTATAATTGTCCACTCGGATTATTCCTCTAATTTTTGAGTGCAGTGCATATCCCAAGGTGCTCCCAGTGCATGACCATATTTTCAGTACACAGCATGCAGTTGGGTGTAAGAATAGGAAAGTTGAACCTGGTATTTTAACGACAAGAAACAGGCCAGTGAATGTAACACTGCAGGGAGAGTTTCAGAACAGGGTACGTCTTATTTTTAATGTTCTAGGGAAGATTTTACCTTCTCTCCCATTCATCAATCCATTCATCCATCTATCCATTAATCCCATTCCATCCATCCATTAATCCAATCCCATTCCAACCCTTCCCAATATATCCCCATCCCATCCCGTCCCATGCTATTCCACCAATCCGTTCCGTTCCGTTCTGTTCCATTCCAGTCCATTAAGTACCATACCATTCCATTTTCTATGTATATGTGCAGTTTAATTCGATAATATGTAGTGAGAAGTGTAGATGAATGGTCAGCAAGGACAACAACGCATCCGAAGAGGAAAGATTGCAGTAGCAAACTCTGTTCACGTTATACCATCACCTCATTCAGCCAAATATAAATCAACAAGATTTACCATTCATGCAATTTGCTTTCCTGTCAAAAATAATTTGATATGCAACTTCACAAATGTTTATTCCATGCTTATTCTGAAGAAGATTCATGTGCCGGTTAGGAGATGTTGAATAGAGACATGGCTCTGTGTTTAAGCTTTATGCAATTTTCTGAATAGAAAAGGTTGTGCGTAGTTTCTGTTATATGACTTTATGCAAACTTCAAAGAATTGCTCTGGAAAAGCAGGCTGCACCGAAAAAAGCGGTTCTGTTCGATTTTCGTAGCACTAAGAAACGAGGTTAATGTGCGGGAGGATATGAGCTCTGCCTGCAGACGTAAAAGGAAACAAGTAAACAGAAGTAGAAAAGAATAATAGAAACGAAAATTTCATATACGTTGTCGCAGATGTGACAAAAGAGGTCACGAGCTAAGAACACATGCAGGCAAGACTCTTCTCCGCTACACTCCAAGAATTACAAAATGGCACTGTGCCGCACGAAAATTGCTCGCACTTCCTATAAGGCAATACTTGAGTTTTGCAGTTGAGCACACAGCGTGGGTAAAACATTTATCACCTCATAACAGCGTTTTAAGTTATGATAGTGGCAACTTTTAGCTCTATCTGTCTAAAAACCGCGCGTTCCTTTAAATAAAGACAGACCTTCAGAAAATAACTATATAACAGTTCTTTACATTCCAATATAAATTACTGACCCTCTAAATTTTATTGCAATAATGCAAATGCATGTACCACTTATTCTATTTAGCAGTAAAGCACAATATACTCATCTTTCAGTGTTATATCTGATTAAAGTGAAGTTTATATAACGAGTCGGGAACAAGTTCCTCCCCAGAGCTTTGGTGCCTTCCACTCGAAATAAAGTTATTATACTGCTTGCAGCGGGAGAATAAAGTAGATGTAAACAAAACCACGTGACTGTTGATCGTAGCGCGTCTTCTTCACAATTTCCATGATACATCCGCCGTGTAAATAGTACCTTGAAAAAGCACTGCTACAGAGGTGTGGAGTCTTGAGTTCGTTTTGCTGAAGCGCACAACAAGTGCGTACTAAGCATATTTCAACTATAAAAATATATACTAACAGATAGTTAAGTTAGTTTATAATTAAAGTAAATCATGCTTCGCGCGCATATTGAAGCTGAGAGGCGTATCCAGTTGTGACTAAAGGCGGAACTAGCGAGTACTGTTAAACATGAGCGCGGAAAGCCTTTACGAAGTGGTGGAACGATACTAATATTCAATGTATTTTACAATTTCTGTGAAAAATTTTCAGAACTTGCTGTCGATGAAGTGGTGAAGTTAACATTTGAGTTTACCGGTGTGTCGGTTTCCAGCTTTTATAGTGCACACAAGCAAAAAGCCACATTCGGTGAAGTTTCAACTCCCGGCAAGAAGAGACCACGTGCCAGATCAGTGTTGGATGTTGTCTGTGATGCGTTTGTGAGGTCAGCAATCCGCTAAAAAGTTCATCAATTCTTTGTTTTTGTTTTTGTAATTTTACGTCCTCCAACGTTAAGTCATATCGGATGGTGAATCAAATGGATGAAATAATGCTCAAACGTGTCCAAGATCCATGTAGCTTAGAGCCACCCGACATTCGTCTTTAAGGATAATGGAAAACCCCAGAAAAATCTTACCGTGGTAACTCACCCTGACCGAGATTTGAACTCGGGACCTCTTGAACGTGAGGCAGACACGCTACCATCTACGCTACCGAGGTGAACCTCCCCCTTAAAAAAAGTAATGTTGGCGGTTAGCTCTGATCCTGAGCATCCAGACTTCAAACGATCTTCCCTCCACAAACTGCTGCTGGAAATTGGTTCCGAATTTGTGAACAGAAAAAGACAGTGTCTTGTGGACAGAGATGACATTTTATGGCGAAGAGATTCTAACCGCAATGTAAAGCATGTCCGGAAAGCTTATTATTTAGTGGAGACGTGGGATAATGAGGGACACACGACAAGCAAATTGTGGAGGGTAGCGAACCGATTTCCTGTTCAGATCACAAGTATGCAATTGACGTAAGGAGCAGTGAAATTTTATGGATATTAATAGTGCGCTGCCTGATACTTAGCTAGAAAAAATTACCCTTAGTGTCGCCCGCCTCGGTAGTGTAGATAGTAGCATGCTTGCCTCACGTTCAAGAGGTCCCGAGTTCGAATCTCGGTCAGGGTGAGTTACCTGGATAAGGTTTTTTCCGGGGTTTTCCCTTATCCTTCAAGACGAATGTCGGGTAACTCTAAGCTCTATGGACCCTGGACTCATTTGAGCACCATTTCACCCAGTTCATTCACCGTCCGATATAACTTAACGTTTGGGCGGACGTAAATTAAAAAAATACCATTAGTGTCGAAAATTTATATTATTATACTTAACGAAGCGATTAAGCGTTTGGCTTGAATAAATACGTGTTTTTGTGTCGAAAATGCATAATCATATTATTAACACACATTAATATTATACTTAACGAAGTGGTAACAGTGCTGTCATTCCGAACGCATGTGGACGCAGAGTGATGCAAACCGGTGTTTTGTTTACGATACTTTATTCTCTCGTTGGACATAGTATAGTTGTGTATTTATTAGGTGATTTGCATTCCTGCAGGCAATCGATATTTTTCACTTGCGGAATGTTGTAATCACACGCTTGCGCCAGTCAGTGTTGCCATCGAATTTCCACCTCTAGGGGAATCTTGGTTACTGGAGAGCTGCGGAGAGACTTCTTGATGACCCTTTACTTATGCAGAGGTGAGGATCCTTAGACAGCTGCATTCAGCTTATCAGTATTCAAGCCAATTTAACTAGAAGGAATGTAGACAACATCAAGGGCCACTGAAGATAGATAATTTAGTCCTGTCCAAAGGACTGTAAGAGAGATAGGGAGTTCGTTATTTACTTACAATATACCTATGTTGTCTAGCAGCACCTGAAAATTTTTCCTTTTGTTTTGACCTTAGTGCTTAGAAACTCTTATGCTTGATTAGAGAAATATTCACTTTGAATGATCTCAACGAACAGGGTAGCAATCAGGGGCATAGCGTGGTATGACATTTATGGAAGCACTAACTGTATACAGACAATAAGTTTCTAGCCTAAGTCCTCGAGTTGCAGATATATAGAAACCACTACCCTAAACGAGAAGGCCACGCTCAGCCACCAGTAGGAAGCTTAACTCTAAGTTCTATTTTTGCCTCTTGCACTTGAAAAATAAGTTTCAAGTACCATAGACTTTGAAGTAACAAAAGAGATGGGAGAGAGTGTTAGTTGTCAGAAACCACTATATTGGCTCTAGTGGCAAAAGTTTATATTAATCTCCTTTTTACTTTTATCTTTACATAGAACATATTTTTACCAAATTAAATTTTAAATGCCTTATAAGTAACATATATTGAGTTATTAAAAATTAGTGACTGATTCATCCAGTTAAGTGAAAGTTTTAGAAATTCGAGTAACAATGGGATAACAGGAGGTATCACAAAGTTTTAATTATCACGTGGTAGTTTTAATGGTAAAGTACGGAAATTTTGTTGAGTGTCATCACTGATCCCTCGGGATATAATGTTGACAGCTTCAGGCAATTGCGCCCTTTTCTTTCGTAGCAGTGAGTGCTAGAAGGGACTAAGTTATAAATACGCAGAAAAGGCCCCTTGTGTGATGAAGTTCCTGCATTTGAAGGGAAAAATTTCCCAGGATATCCATGACAAAATGACGGCTATTTATGGAAATGATTCTCCATTTTATGAAACTATTCTGAGGTGGAAAAGGCATTTTCAAGCTGGTCACAGGTCCCCGACAGTCGAGCCCAGATCTGGTAGACAGTCCTTGACTGTCACAGATGCTGTCACAATGAAAAAAGTGGAGTGTGTAAACCTGGAAAATAGACAAGCAACCATCCAAATGTACATCAATGAGATTCACCTTAGTTATGGTAGGGTCTGGAAAATTATTTATGGTGAACTGTGTAGGTGTCTAAGGTGTCTGCACAGTGGGTTCCATGTTTTCTACCACTTTCCAAAAACAAACACGTCATGACCTTTCAAGACAGGTGTTGAGGCTGCTGGAGTAGGAAAGAGGATTTTTTATTGGTAACAATGGATGAATCGTGGATCTATGAGCATGATCCAGAGACAAAAACCATGAGTATGGAATGGAAGCATGGCGATTTCTTCCCTTCCCAAAATAAACACCTGCAAAAGTCAGTTGGTTATGTCATGCTTTCCGTTTTTTGGGACTGTCCTGGAGTCATCCTTACATATTATCTTTATTAGGGTCGAACCATTACTAGCAGATACTCCTGCAATCTTATGGAAAACATACGAACAACTCTGATTAAGAAATGACGCGGTATGCTCCCCAAAGGAATTCATCTTTTCGCTGACAATGCTCCAGTTTACTCATTTCAAGCTGCAGTGAACAAAACAGGGAATTTAGCTATGACATCTTGCAGCATCCACCTTATTCCCACGATCTGGCACCAAGTGACGATTTTTGTTCCCAAACCTGAAGAATCCGCTGCGTGGTCGCCGATTCGTCAACAAAAATTACGACATAATGAAGGGAAAGGGTGGTTTAAGACAAAAAATGCCGACTTGTACAATCAAGGTATTATGTAGGTCAAGGAACGCTGGAAAAATGTATACTCTTGCATGGTTACCACATAGAGAAGAATTAACAGCTACACATCAACACAAATTCTCTATCACATTTTTAAAGGGTGATAAATTAAAGCTTTACGACACCCCTTCGTAAATATAACGATATTCTGTCGCGATGCACAAAATATTTTAGTAAACAAGTGTAGATGAAAAACAATTTTATCAGTGTAACTGTTACACCATGGATAAGTAACATTTAAACTTTCAGTTTGCCGAACCAGATTTTTAGCCTTGGAATGACATGAAAGTGTTTACACCACGGAAAGAAAGCAGCACTTTAGTATGTGATATACTCAAGAATATTAGGGTATATACTCCGCTGTTGTTTTGTCTTTGCTCTGCTCTTCCTTCTGCTGTATAAACAAATGAATCTCTCCACGCCCTATTGGATTCATCCCTTCCCCCATCAAGATGAGGGAACTGTTTCTGCCAACCCTTGGTTCTCCAGCCTAGGGTGTCTCGAAACAGCAGGAAAAAGTAATGTAAAGTGGCGATGTTGGTCTTTGTCCTTTAACTTGATTTGATACACTTTCTGTTTAAACGAGGTGTGAAATATACACATTTGAACTGAAGGGTGATGCTAAGTACTGGGGGAGGTTCTGTCACAAAGTGGCGGTGTACATAGATGATCCATTTGCATATGGAATACGCAATTACTTGAGGTGCTAGGGAACGGAGCAGCCCTATAATATATGATTAAAGAAAAACCATCTTTTAGAATTTATAAGTTAAGAGCATTGGCGCTATCAGAACTCTAGAGGTCGCAGGTTCCATCCCAGCCAATCGTGTCTTCTTGTCATCTAGGGGAACCCTGTGTGCTTACACTCATACCACGATATACTTTTTAATCGTTTTCATATTTTACTTCTGCTTCCAGGTTCGTGGTGTACGACGGTGCAGGACAGTTGGTGCGGATGCTGTTCTCGGAGCTGGACGGCGTTATATATTCTCTCTCTTCACGTGAGAGGTTGACACTTGTAGACAACAGATCGGGAGGGTTAGGGGCTCTCATCTGATCATGGCACCAGGTTCAAATCCCAGCACTTGTTAAGACGTCTACCTCTCACCAATGTCCTCCTACACTTCATCCCTTCCTCCTGTGGATTCCAGCTGCACTACACTCATCTGATGGTCGCAGTAGCGAGGGGTGTCCCATCTTGTCCACGCCTTAATTTTCTTCTTTTAAATGTGAGTCTGACTTATTTAAGAACGCCAAACTTAAATATGAAAGCGATTTTAATCTGGTGCTTCATTTTGAGCACAGTGCTCATCGAAAGAGACTAAAGTGCCAATTGACGTACACACACAAGGACCTTCGTAGAAATCCTGATTGGGGTATAGTCGCGCTGTTCGAACGTTTACCATGGATTTATCTTTGGTAATAGAAACCTCTCAGATAACGTACTTATTATTCTTGTAAGAGTGAGATAGGTACTGACAGGCCTCTCGTTCGTGTACTAAGCACCAATGAACGCTTCACTTCAGCCAATGAAATTCGCAGGAATCGCAAATAATAGGTATATATTTACTCCACGTGGAGTAATCAGTGCGTTATCTGAGAGGTATCTATTACCAAAGATAAATCCATGGTAGCCGTTCCAGCAGGGCTACTATATAAGAAATATAAATTATGCATTTTCAATAAGATAGTAATATTTTTTTGTGGAGTGAAATGAAGGACTCCTTTACCGGAAGAAAAATTCGTACATTTTACTATGACTATAGTTGTTCAAATGAATAAGAAAATTCAGATATCTCTTCAACGACTCCACATGGTGAAGGGGAGAAATATCCATGCCGGATTCTGTTTGACAGCGCTGCCCAAATGTGCTAAAAGGAAGGAAACAACGCAGTACTTGTTATTAACTTATTCCCAAAGAGACTCTAAAGGATTTTTTGAATATGTAACCCTATGCAGTAGTACGCAGGTATTTGTCGTACTTTTTCAAAGAATTTAGGTCAAATAGGTGTTTCTATATGGAGTAGAATCTGCCACCTTTTGCAGTAACACGCAGGGTTTTCCGCCCCGGAAGAGATTCGGCACTGTGACCAGTTTTGAGGTATCCCTGGGAGGAATGATGAGCAGAGAGGAGACAGAGTGGACGTCCAAAGGAGCCACAACAGTGCAGAGGGCAGGGTATCTATATTTACTTAGATGGAAACTTCCCCTGCCAGGCCAGGATAACGGACTACTGTGGTTCATGATTAGTCCAACCATGAGACCTGGGTCCGGAGACCGGCAACCGTGCTACCTGAGGAGGAGTTGTGCAGATTATCCTGTCATGCACTGCCGAGACTCCTACCGACAATTTTACCCTGTAAGAGTCCAGCAGATCAGAGATAACATGAAATGAAATTGGAGATGAAATGGAGGGACAGGATATTCGGGATTTGTAATTAATCTACCCAGCATTCACCTAGCGACTTAAGAAACTCTCGAAAAACACTTAGGACTGGTAGGTTGGCCAGGTGAATCGAACCCGGACCTACCGATTGTGAGCCATAGACGAAACCACCTGAGCCATTCCGCTCAGTTACCACGCAGGTAAAATATCATGTCTCAATGAGGTTAAGCCAAGAGCGTCTTTCTGTAGAAGTAGAACCTGCCATCTTTTGCAATAGAATGCAGGTAGAACTGGCCGTACTTTCCCAATGAGGTTGTCATGAACGCACCAGTAATTAAAGGAAGGCATAACGTTTCCCTCTAAGAGATAAAGAGGTAAGCGCCGGTAAATGAGTCGGGGTGGATAAGATAAATCTCCCAGCATCAGCGAAGTCAAGTATGTGTACAAACTTGGGGAGAGGCAGGGAGATTCCAGGAGAAAGAAAAAAGAAAGAAAGTGATCACCTAGGATAAGAGCAACTCGATTACTTCCACCCCACACTATACATTATTTATCTGCTCCGTGCCTGGGGAACGTCGGAGAGGAATCTGGAGAAAACGCAGGGAAGCAGCGAGGATGGGGACATCAGGGTACACCGCGAAATTCCACCCCACCCGCACAAACCACGAGAAATGGACCAGTAAATTCCCTTCCTCAGATACTTCGCGCCCTCCCTGGAGATGTTCCCATCTCCACTTAACTCGCTGCATGTTGCTAATATGTCCTCACCGAGCCAACCGTCTTTAGCTAGCATCGAACTAAATACTCACGTCACATATTTTCGCAATTACATGTGAAATTTTATAAAAGAATTATTATTCCGTGTGTTATAATCAACAATAACATTTATTTTGCTGAAGGTGAAAATTTTCGCCTTTGTGTCTGCACTTTTGTTTCTTCTTGTAACCTTCACGCTATTTTTATTGTAAAAATGTAAAGTCACAAATATCTCTTTAATTGGCTGTTTACGACTTAGCTAAAGCAATAAGTTAAAACTCTGTACTTCCTAGTGTCTTCACTTTTCAAAATTTTTCTGGGTTCGCAGCTGATAGTCTATTTTGAAATGTTCAGAGCATACGAATATAAGTTTTGATTCTATGGCTAAAGGATAAGAAATACTTCAGCAAAACTTAATCATTTCCCACAAGTCAAATTGAAAATGATAAAATACAATGTCATCTGATAAAATATGATGTCCTAAGTCTCATTAGATTTATTAAAAGGTTCTGTACAACTCCTTTATATATTTTAAAGCCTCGCGACCAGACATAAAAACATGTCTGCTTGCTCAAGGAATGTATATTCAGCCACCGTGGAACGAAGCACGTGCAATTAACTCACTACATGTACACAATTGAAATGTTGAAGATTGATAACAAATGACAAACGTAAACAAGTCTCCGTGGCAACACTTCGCCATCTACCGTGTGTAATACAAAGGTCAAAGCCTTCTATGAGTACATAAAGAAATGAAGTTTTGAGGCTGGATCCCGAAGGACATTGGACTCACACTTTCATTGTGACAGAAATAACGAGAAAACCAAGAATTATGGGAAATATATTCAAATGAACTTTTTTCCTTCTTTTGGTGTAAGGAACCTATACCAGAAGTTTGTAAAAGTATTTCGGAAACATCCTGTATATTGAAGAAATGGCAAGAATTGGTATCCATTGCAACAAGGTTGATATTTGCTGGCAAAAATCCAAGTTAAAGTTAATTAAACAATGTGTTTGATTTTGTATCATATGTGCCTTGTTTTCCATATTGTTTTTTACATTGCTTGCATATAACGTGTCTCTTATGTTCAATTTTCAAGTATATACGCTATTAAACTGTATACCTCTCAACATGTTCAATGTTCAGAGTGCTTTGTGGCTTCACGTGCACCCACTGAACGCAAATGAATCTATTGTCGTCTTAGGTATAAGCAAGCACTATCATATTGTATCATTATACTCTCACACTTTTATTTATTTCAGAAGGTTAAATCCTCCACAGATATTGAAACATCTGCACATTGTCTTTACACTTCCGAGTAAAACGGTTAGCCTGTACAATGCATATGCAACATGTTACACTCGCACACTTTTCTCTGAACTCTGACATTTAATTTTCAATCTATTCTGCAAATATGTGCACACAGAACTGATTTTCTAGCGGCATTGCTGTTTTCGGACATCGCTTTATACAAGGTCATGTTGGAGATTCATATGATACGTTAATGCCATTGGTTCTACTTCAAATTAGTCCTGGACCCGTAGGACCAAAGACCCGGGCCTCCAAGCTGTCCCAAAAGGGCAACCGGGGCCTCATTGGGGCTTTCCATAGGGCAAGACCTAGAGACTAACAAGCCCCCCCCCCCCCAATCTGATCCGAAAACACAAGACGGGATGGAAGTTGATACGCCACTTACCCGCGCCAACTCCAAATTGGGAAGACTACCGATATGACCTCGGTGAGGTCGCCTGGTGATCTAGCACACCTTCTACTAGCTATGCTGGCTAGTACGTGGGAATATTAATGGCTTCCCTCAACCCCGTCCGGAGACGTACCCGATCTACCACGGGTATCGGGAACCACCGCCCCCTCGAGTCCAACCCAATCCGAACAACTCCCATTCAGGAAGGGGCTCAAATGTTCGGCCCGAAGTTCCCCTTAGTAACGTCAGAGGTACCACGAGTGCTAGGGGTCCGCAACGCCCGCACCACGGCAGCTGAAGGGGACGGATTCACTCTGCTACGGGGAGACTCACACGAGAGTCAACCTTGTGTTTCCCAATCTCTACATCAGATCAAATGACCGAAATTATACTGCTCGCAAAAGCTAAAGGCATATGCACTCTAGCCAATGCTCAAGCGGAGCGCTGTTGCCAACCGTGGTGAGTGTAACTTCAGAGGTTCTGTACATAGCACGTTTTACACGCCAGCCGAGGTTCTGCCTACTTTTCCTGTAATTAAATAGCACATTAAATATTTCTAAAACATTAATATCTTATTTTGACACACGCCACAGCAGTGGAACAGAAAGCGCGCTTTCCAACTTCATGAATCTTAATACAGGTACGCTCCCTTTTTCTAAAGATGAAGCTGCTTCACTACAAATTCGTGACATTGTGTGTACACTACCTAAACCACAAGCTTCTACAGTTAATTCTAGGGTTTTTGAAAACTCTACACTTGCCCTATATTGTGGATTAGAGAGCTCTCTTAAAAACTTGTTCACATTAAATATAATTCTTCTGCTCTGAGAATGAATCACTTCACGTTTGTTGATCGAAAAATCACTTGTGCCAGCTTCGAGGGACATGTTCACGTATTCGAATCACAAACATTGTAGAAAATATATTTGTTTAATAATACGTTAATGTAATATTAGCAATATTTCAGCTCAAATTCGACTCACGGCTTAGCGATGCTATTCACTTTAACAAAACAACAAACCCTACTCTGAAAACATTAACTCGGTCTGTTTCAAACTGCGTGGAGTAGGTGAACTGTTTAGTTTTGCTTGAGATAAGTGTTGTCAGGAAGGAGTGTTGTTGCTTTTCATGCTTATCTGTGTTGAATGAATGGATGTTGGGTAACCATAACCATATGAAATATAAAATCTGCATTGTATTTTTGTACGTTCGTGATCAGAAAATAAAATCCTTTCTTACTACGAGATCGGCATCTGCCATTTTCAAATATTAATATGCGAGCGTAATTATTTAATATAATGTTCTCAGTTCAGGCGCGTGAGATGCGTGTACCACATTCGGCAGCGCTGGTATAGCAGCCTCGTTCATTGCATCCCAGGCGGCATCAAAGCTTTCCCTTCTGACCACGCCTCCTCACATGTAAGCAATTATAAGGGTCTTCCACCCTTAAACATATGGGTCGTCCTTCTTAATACGTTCAGCAAGTTAAAGCACTGTTGCAATATTTCTCTTGTGTCCTCTGAAATTAGCTTAAACTGTGCAAACATGCTTCCTATGTATGTTAATTAAGTTTATATTTATAGAAGTTACATAGTGTTTTACTTAGTGTAGTTTTATACATTTATTAGTGTTTAATAGTTATTGGCGTTTAGTACTTGCGTAATTTAATTAAGATGTGGAGACCGTGGGTATCGAACCTAACATGGATTTCCATTCATACTTGTAATATATATCTAACAGTATTTCTAAACTTTCTCGAGTTGTAAAGCGTTTATGACATATTTAATTATTATGCGGAGTGTACGTGATTACTTATTTAAATTGTGTTTAGCAGAAGAGCCCCCCTCCCCCAAAAAATATACTGCTTAACGTTATTCAAACTTGTAAAATTGGCAGACATCCTTGTTAAAAGCTTCGAAAATTTAAAAAGAGTTAATAGAGTTTCCTTACTAGTTTTTCTTTAATACATTGGTTCGTCTTTTTTACTTTTTTTTTTTACTTTTGAAGTGTTTATTGCTTTGTTAAATCAACAAAAATTCACCAACTGTAGCTGCCATAGAATAAAGGAAAATGTTTTAGAATAAATCGGCTCACGATTGCAATAAACAAAGCTCTAACGTGCAGTCTTTGCTTATAAATTATTATTAACTACCAGAATATCCAAAGTGCTTCTTTAATTCGCATGTAAATATCCCTCGCAAATTCATAAACATTGATGCAATTTAACCCTTTGAAAATTGTAATGATATTTTACTAAACGTTCTTTAGATATTATGCTAATAATACGCACTTAGTTCATGTACGTAATATAAGTACTAATAGCATAACATAGGTGACATATCTCTTTTCAGTCATGTTACAAAGCGTTGTAACATTATCTATTACTTATAGGAAACATTAATCATTGCTTTATTTATATTTTGCCTCTAAACGTTATGTTAAACAACGGCAACCTTGGATATTCTCAGCTGTAAACACGTGCCTAGCATTCTTCACCTCTGACCCCGGTTGGTGTTTTCTAAGATGTTTATGACATTGTGGTTAGGGGGAGGAATAGTTTTCCCCTACAAAGAGAGCCGGTTGGGGATGGTTTAAACGCGGCCACTTTAGGAGAGGCAAGCTTAGGATTGGCTGGAGTCTGCATTTAGGCCCGCCTTCATATACCTTTAACTTTTGCGAAGATTATAATGATACATATACATATGCATACCTCAACCTGCACTTTGGTAACAGATGGATTGGCAGAGGTTCACCACGGATGTGGTCAGCAAGTTCACCTGACGTATGTCGTTAGACATTTTAAAGCCAAGAGTGTACAAAACAAACGAACGTGATCCACATGACCGGAGGAATGATATTCATGATGCGTATGCATCGATTACAGGCGACAGGGTGACGAATGGATTTAAGGCTACAGGTGAATGATGGTGCAAAGCTGTGAAACAGATGATTGCCATGGACTAGCATCAAGATAACGTCATATACATCGATAACCTGTCAGCAAGTTCATTATTTCCATTCAGTGACTGGTTGTTGATCACTTATATATTGTAATCAGTATTAGCCCCTTGATTTTACCATTCTCGTTCATTGGTTTAATATTCACATAGTTTATTCTCTTCTATTAATATAGAATTATAAGGATGTATAGAGTCCATCTGAAAAATGCAATGCCAAATCGACGAAGCCTGGGACATAAGTACGTAGAATAATGAGTTGCCACAAACCCTTAGTGTTTTACCGGGAAAACATACGAGTCAATTTTAGAATTTAATGTAATGACGGCACGTGGGCAATAGTAGCTCATTGCGTAAGAACGACTGGACGGAAACCAGGAGATCCGTGCTTCGAATCCATTCCATTTAACGACGAAGCCTGGGACATAAGTACTTAGAATTGTTGATTGGTTGCTTGGTTACCAACACTCTCCACATGGCAGCCTTTACCTTCGAGGTAACCTCGCCCCACCATGTGATGTCTGGACACATTTCTCAGGTGGAGGCACCCAGAGGACGGGCCCATTATAACAATGATAGGGTGATAGTGATGATGACGCTAAGGCGAGAGGACCTACAGCTTATAACGTGGACTTCGAACCACGTTGGCCATAGGGGACACTACACATGTGCTAGACAGAGGTGAAGGCGTGGATAGGAGTGACCTAAAATCGCCATCCCAGAACCAGGTATCAAACTCGGTACCCTTTGCACGGAAGCCACGATCGAAACCACTGCGCAACCCCGGCGCCACGTACTCAGAATGGTAAGTCGCCACAAAGGTGTATCTCGTGTACTAGAGCTCTTAGGGGTTTACCGGGGAAATATTTGAGTCAATTGGAGAAATTAATGTCAGGACGGCACGTTGGCCATGGTAGCTCAATGGGTAAGAGTGGCTGGACGGAAACCAGCAGATCTGTGGTTCAAATCCTGGCCATGACATTGCCTATCTATACAAAACCTTAACCTATATACGGCTAATTTGACAGAACGATTAATTTCCATCAACTAACTTATACAGAACTGAAACTTACAGCTTTCGACTATTCATGATCACAATATAACGCTTCCGTAAAATTTAATTATGATATGGAAATGATAAAGTTTACCAAATAGCATCTAATAATATTTCCTGTGAGTAGACACTTTGAGCTCCTAATGACATGGTTGTTTTTTTTAGAACAATATCTATCACAGTAAACTTATGTAACTTACTGTTTCAGTCAATGTATTTTGATACTTTAACTATAAAATGATATTTCCACGAGTGTTAGAACACTGCAGTTTCGTCAGCCAAAGCGGCGTCAGACGAAGGGTTTTACTGCAGTCCCCGTTCTTTCAGGGTAGAAGATTTATTTAAGAATTTTAGATAAAATAGCGTCCACTTTCAGCACCACACTTCGTATATGGCGACACCACACTTTCTATCCACAAATTTTCCACGCGATACCATTATGTGATACTCCACATGCTTCAACTTCTCCCAGGGTCATAAAAATAGATAAAGCCATTCTGTT
Source organism: Mantis religiosa (assembly GCA_030765055.1). Lineage (NCBI taxonomy): Eukaryota > Metazoa > Arthropoda > Insecta > Mantodea > Mantidae > Mantis > Mantis religiosa. Next base: position 18,318,042 of record CM060948.1, read on the forward strand.
CCCGTACCTACTCTTCTTCCCGAACGTCTTATAACCGAAAATAGACGAATGAGATAAGAAATGTTCATTAGATTCAACCTTCCTCTTAGGGCATCCATTCTAGAGTGACAAAGCCACAGTATGATACAAAAGGGGGCTTATCATTTGGAATTGACTTTACAGTGTTGTCTTTACTTCTCGGTTAGGTATGTTCAAGAGGTCACACTGATGAGACTTGATACCTTTAACAACATCCATCTATGTTTAAATGAAATGTGTAGTGTTTAACACCCGTGCTTACTACATGTGGCACCGCAGGCGGTGACTGCCACTGATGATACATGAGAGGCAGCACCGGTGGAATGAGATGGCGGGAGAAACTGGAGATACAGGAGTAAACCAGAACAGGCGCCGTGTTGTCCACAACCAATCTGAATTTGCGGTCGCCTGGGATTGAACCCTGCCACTATGATGTTAGCCGAGTGGTCTAACAGCGTGGCCACAATCTGTGATAAATGTGAATTATTCATATAATTTATATAATAGAAATAATGAATCTTTGAACCTAATAGTTATTAATTTCGCTGTCCGTGAAGTAATGAATTTTCTGTGATTTTTAATTCTGCTAAGTCTTTTTTTTTTAAGTTTTTGTAAACCAGTTAGGTTTTGTTTTACGGTTACGGAAGAAATCAAAGATTTAAGATTTGTTGATCATTCTGAGAATATGGTCATAAAAATTTATCATCATTTTTCGTATAGTATCTGAGAGATTTTCAATTGTCTTGTAGAGAGTTTCGTTCTTGATATATATTATCTTATTGTCTTGAAAATATAGTCCTATGATCTTTCTTAGTATTTCCCGTTATTTTGATTCAAGCTTCTCTATCTGACCCTTGAAATTCCGCTGATGCGTACAGTGCTTCTCATTTAATCACTGTTTTATAATGTTTAATTTTGGATCCCCGTGACAGTGATTTCTTGTTAGAAGTATCTTTTGTTAGCTCGAAAGCTAGTTCAAGTTTATTTGTTCTGGATTCCATTGCTTTATTTTCCTTAGTATTCCAGCTAATACATTCTCCAGGATATTTGAACTATTTTACTATTTCAATCGTTCTTTCGCAGACTTTGATGTATTTAAGTGGGTTCTTGCAGTTTGTCATGATTTTGGTTTTTTTCGAAAGAGATGTGAAGACCTATTTTACTTGCTTGTTTCTCTAGTTCAATGATTTGCTCCCTTGCTTCCTCCATTGTTTCAGCAAACAAAGTAATATCATCCGCAAAAGTAATACAATTGATTTTAAAATTTTTCTTTTTGCATCTCAGTCTTAATCCACTTTTTATATTTCTGTTCCACTGTCTGACTACTTTACCAAGCGCTCAGTTAAAAAACAACTGTGACAGTCCATCCCCCTGTCGTACCCCCGTTATTATTTCAAATGGATCTGATAGTTCACCCAAAAATTTATTTTCGGGAAAGCATTTTGATAGTTGCTTTTATGATACTAGTTTCTTTCTTGACTAAACCAAATTGCTCCAAGATTAATAAAAGGTATTTTCTATAAATTAAATCATATGCCTTTTTAAAATCGATGAACGAATTTAATAAATCTTAGCTCCTGATTTTTGATATGTAATAATATTTTTGAGTTGAATATTTCTTTAGTACATGACCTACCCTTTCGGAAACCTCCCTGGTATTCCCCAACTTATTATACTTTAACAAGAAGCTAAATATTTAAATACACGCTTATCTCTATTACCTGTTTTAGAAAATCTTCTAGGAATGGAAGTTACAGAGAAGTAATAACACTTAAGTATGTATGTATTTCTGAATATTTTAATTTTTTTACACAAATGCATGTTCTAAGACAGTTGGCTTTGTTGAATGAACAAGAAAGTAAAGTTTATGTGAAAAATATATAAAAACTGTATGTGAACTGAGTAACTTCTAACAAATACAGGAATACAGATATCATGGGCTAAAATGAGGTCAGGTTTAGGGCCTCTCAGCCCAATTAACTATTACTGGTGTTACCATCGTTATAATCGTTATCATCAATATTCTGAGAAGAAATGCACACAAGTTGACAAAAGTGTTGGTATTAATAATTGTAGATCATTTAAAAATAAATAAATATAATTTTGAAAAGAACTTTGAAAATTATTTGAATATTCTTTCATTTAAGTCAGCAAACCTTCTGAAGGTGTATGAAAGCAAAGCATCTGGATACATACGCAAATAAATTAATATGCCAGCTGAGTCAGCCGCGCCTTATTTTTTGGAAGGTAGGCCAACCATCAAACGGCATGTGGACCTTATCTAGTTTTGCGCTTACTAAACTGTATTGCTTGATGTTCTTAGACAGAGGAATGTGCAAAATTTAGAGGAATAGTGTTTTAAGGTACAAAACGTACTGCACGCTGAAGTACACCTCAAAAACATACGACTCCTTTACTGAGAGCGAATTTCGGTTACCGGGCGATTTTACAAAGCTTTTATTGGACTATACACAGAAAAGTGATTCAGTAAACATCTCGGAAAATATAGACTTTTCATATAAGTACACTAACAACGTCAACTAAAAAGAAAATGGAGGATTCTTTTACTTAGAGCAGAGGTTGGCTGCCAAAAATTAGGAAAAAAATTATAGACACACCTCATCCACATGGACCCGTACAGTCAAAACGGACGTATTATTAAATAATGGTTTATTTACACTTTTGCTTAAACTAGATCTCGTGCATCTCAATCAACATAAATAAGAGCGCTTGCCATTTGAGATTTGAGCAATAGTATCGAAACGCCCAGCAAATGATTAAAAGTGTCTTAAAATACTAAATCAAGCACGAGAACTCGCGAGGTGGCCATGGCGTACATATCGTACTACTGAACCCAGAACGTGCTGTCATTCAAGTCCCGAAATAGCTGAACAGGATTATTACCTCTCCTCTGCCCTTACCCCTTAATGACATAGGTTCCAGTCTCAACAACGACTATTATTTTGTATGTTCATCAAAACTAAAAAACCAAATTCACAATAATTTAATTATAAAGTTCATGAGGGCGGGCATTACCCAAGAAGGTCATCTGTTCGAACACTTACTTCGTTAGAGTAGTCCTGTACCAGGAATTGGAAAAGGGTCTTTCCAGCGCCACAAAATATACAAATTTCGAACGACATTCAGTCTGCGAAATTGTGTTTGACTTCGGCTTTAGACTCTGATACTGTAATTTCTTTGTTTTCTGTGTTCAAATGTGTACAAATGATCCTTATTTCAACTGCAACTACCTATAGGTATGTTTAAACAACTACCTACTTGTAGTTCACTAATAAAGAGACATACAAGATGCTGTAAAATATAAATAAAACAATTGAAAATCAAAATAATAACACTTTTCAGAATAATACTTGTAAATTGTGAATATTACGTGGTAAAATAAATACTATACCTATGCAGGGGATTCGAGCCAACGTCACAGCAGACAATTGACAGCAGTTGTGCGTTCGTTCTAACTGAGCTACCTAATAACGTGTGAGATAAACATTCCGTCTAACATATAGTATTCGCTGGTTCCAGTTAACATTTCCAGACGTGCGAACGTCAACTGTCTAATTACGAATATACTACAGACGATGTGATAACATCTATATTAGTACTAATTTCATTGAGTGTTTAACATCCATGTTAAATACGCGGGTAGAACCTAGTAATGGGGTCGATGTTTTCATGTTGGAGTATAAAATACGGATTGCATAAAACTCGAAAATAAGGGGCAGTTGACTCACCTGCTATTTCAAGGGAAGTATTGTAGGAACTCAACGGTAAAAAAGATAATTGAATTTATTAGCGTTGTAATGGCACACTATGGCTAACAACAGGAGTGGCTTTATTTTAGAGGAATATTAATAAAAATCACGCTCAATGTAAGACAACACTAGTTCAACACTGAAATGTTTAACGTATTCTGCCTTACAATCTCGTGTCATTTGAGAAAGTGATTATTGAAATGAAGTTGCTGTTGTGGCCGAACTACGTATGGGTCATGCGTGTGGATGAAGCTAAAGTTAGGAAAGAGAAATGGCGACCCAAGTCGCTGGCCATTATCTCCAGGAGTATCTTAGAGGAAACTGGGCTAAGGGTGTATGACAGTCTCAGAGGTTTATTTTCCCGCTCACGAACGAATAAATGTCACCTTGACAGACCGTGCAGAGAATGCCTGTCCTGAAGGAAACGCGAGCTGACCATTCTCGCTAAGTGATTGTGAAAATGTAAGACACCAAGACAAGGGTCAGCCAAACCCTGTTGCAATATGTGCAAATATTTGGAAACCCCAACTTTCCTATCTGTGGAGTTACTATGCAAACGTTTAGGGATTAGAAGTTGGATAATCTAAAGAACCGGAGTTCGATCTACTAGCGCACCAATCCTCTGCGGATTAAACTACCTTTAACTACGAGTGGTAACTATGTTTCTCTATACTTTCGTCTTTTGCTGTAGCACTTGCTCTGATTAAGATATGTTTGCTTATTTGCGCATATCATGGTTTTCACTATATATGCAAATACAAATTTGTTTTTCAATGCTTACATTTGGAGTGTGTGCTATAGTATTTTGCAGTTATCGCTTGACTCCTATTCCTACTCTACTCCTAATCCTACTCCTACTACTGTTTTGTTTATTGTAATTTTGTCTTCCAACGTTAAGTCATATCGGACTATGAATGTACTCATTATTATAATTGAATACAAGTTTCAACAAACCAAAATGAGACATTGAAATGTCATACATAACCAATGCACACAGTTCCAATATCTCAGGACTTATATTTGTCGAAGAAGACTTCATCTCTGATTCATAATGATTTGCTCCTTCTCTTCTTCCTCACTTTTCACTGTGATAGCTGGGTATAATTCGGTAACTAAAATCCATTAAATTTAATCAGCTTCTGACAGTCACAACTGCAATTAGTAGCCACGTTCTGTAAATATTAATACAACTCGTTCACAGCAATCCATGAAACAAGCTGCGCCATCTCTCGACACCAAGGTGCACTTTGTAAAGTATAGTAAAGTATAGGTGAAATGATGCTCAAATTAGCACGTGTCCCATAGAGCTCAGAGTTACCAGACATTCGTCTTTCAGGATAAGCGAAAACCCCGGAAAAAGCTTATCCAGGTAACTCACCCTGACCAAGACTCGAACTCGGGACCTCTTGAACGTGAGGCAGACATGCTATCATCTACGCTACTGCTACTACCACCACCACTACTCCCACTACTACTCCAGCCCACTACAAATACCACTACTAATACTACCGCTGCTACTATTACTACTACCACCACCACCACCACCACTACTACTACTAGTGGTGGTGGTAGTAGTAGTAGTAGAAGTAGTAGTAGTAGTAGTAGAAGTAGTTGAAGTAATACTACATTATTCGGTGGGAATTCGACAGTTAAGTGCAAAGGATCTACCCAAAAGTCCAAGGACCCTGGCCTCCTTCAACCCGGGAGCGATGGATGACTCCGGGGGTTTTTCCATAGGGCAATAACTGATTTCTTAAAAAGCCCCCCCGTTGACAACAACGTCAAGACGGGATGGAAGTGGATACGCCACTTAGGCGCGTCAACCCCGCAGGGAAGACTACCAAAAGACCTCGGTGGGGCTGCCTGGTGATATAGCTCACCTTCTACTAGCTCTGCAGGCTATTACCCGGGACTTATGAGCCAACCTCAGCCCCCTCCGGGCGGCCGTAGCCTAGCCAGAGGTACCAAATTCCCCGTGATTATCGGGAACACACTGCTCCCTCGAGTCCAACCCAATTCGAACAACTCCCTGACGGGAGGGGCTCGGCAGTTCGGTCCGAGGTTCCTCTAGTTACCTCAGAGGTGCCACGAGTGCTAAGGGTTCGCAGCGCTCAGAAAAGACCCATTGTACCTATGCCCCAATTGGGGCGTCCGTGGGAGGCAGAATAAAGTGAGAGAAGACAGAGCGCGGCCGACCCCAAGGAGTCACTACAGTAGAGAGGGCGAAGTCCGGACACTTCACCTAATAGAAACTCCTCGGCGGTGTGTTTAGGAAAATCTCATCCCTCCTACCATGACACCGCAGTTTCGCCCTTCTTCTAACTGAACTACCTAGTAACGTGTCAGATAAACATTTCGTCTAACATATAGTATTCGCTGGTTCCAGTGAACATTTACAGACGTGCGAACGTCAACTGTCTAATTACGAATATACTACAGACGATGTGATAACATCTATATTAGTACTAATTTCATTGAGTGTTTAACATCCATGTTAAATACGCGGGTAGAACCTAGTAATGGGGTCGATGTTTTCATGTTGGAGTATAAAATGCGGATTGCATAGAACTCGAGAATAAGGGGCAGCTAGCACACTGAAACGAGTAATGTATCTTACGCAGCTGATCGTAGAGCTCCATTAGCACCTTGTTTGTAGTCGTAGCTATCAAAGGATTGAAGGAAAAACATATGACCATGTGCTAAATCATTTCATGATGGATTTCTGATTCCTCTTTGCTGCATTCACCGATTTGGCTCCCAGATTAAGGGCTGAGAGCCAGTCACTCATCAAGTCAGGTGATTGCCGAAACAACGCAGTTGCTCACCACCTTGTCACAATTCAGTTAACGGTGCAGTTTGCTTATTATCATTAAGACGTAAGATCTAATATAATGATTCACTGATTCACTTAAACAGGTGGATTGGGGACAAGTATACGCTGATATTACGTGCTAAGCCTCAATGTGAAGACTCATCCTGGATCTGCCCCTGTTGGTCTTGTCTAACGCACAGTGAAAAGCAAAATTTGCGTGATGAATTGTGGAAATTAAAGGGTTTATAAGTATTGCAGAAGTATTTGTAAACATACATACCCTAAGTGCGGAGAGGATCGAGGTCCCATTTTACGTTATGCCTCATGTGAAGTAAAACACACATTTGTTGCTTTTCTATTTATCTAGAAGCACAGACCACCGAGGCACAGCTTCGTAAGTATACCAGAAAGGTTCCTGCGGCTTGAAATGCGACCGCCGAGAGCGATTGACTTGCCAGCAAATCCTGAGAACGATGTGAGCAACTGGTTAGCTAATGGTTCCAGATAGAATGTATCCCGACATCGGATGGTAATGCCCACAATTCCTAAATATCAGAGGACCGCTAAGGCCCAGAGATGCTCCCAGAAATCACCTCCGATACCAGTCCTTCCAGCGCCAAATAGGAGATTCATGGTAGGTGATTAACGGACCTAGCGTTCCCCTCTCGAATACGGGACCTCCCAATATAGAACTTCAGGGTTTACCGCTTAGCCATATACCCCCTTGGATATCAGGGTTTTTAAACCAATATGTACCTCAATCGATGAAGCTTCTGTAAACAAGGCGAAAGCGGAGAGAAGTGTTTTGGTGCATATTGTGAATCTCGAGAGCTCGCCTCTTAACGTTGCACACAAACACGTGATAATGTAGTACCCTCGTGTGGATTTTATGGCACAGAGTGTACCCTCTGCCATTACTTTTGATTCTTGGGCTTCACAAGTCTTATCTCAGCTCGAAAGCTTGTGCCTGTGTTCCAGTGTTGCAGTTTTCTCAAATGTAAAACAAACCACTAGTCTGTTTCGTTTAAGACTTGTGCAACATGGCAGATGTTAAAGAGTCATTTTAGTGCTGTTTAGTTTTCCCCATTATTGTGAGGGTTGCTATTGTTATAGTTACTTAATCCACTCTTGATTTTGTGCTTCACTAATTATTTGAAATGCTAGCTTTTGTTTCCCTTGCCTGTAACACGAAGGTTATATAGGAGAAAATTAGCAAATTTGTGAAACTCGAAAGCCTTTGATTATTTTCCTTAGTTTTTTCTTTTTAGGATTAGATTACATTAGATTAGATTATTTATTGTGCATATTCCAACATTTTACGATTTACAACTTTAGGCTACAATTATTTGTGTTTACCTTGTTGCTACCTTGGCTTACATGACATCCTGGTCTTCTGCTCCGCCAGGTAACTCTTAACCTCCATTCCTTCTTGTTAGTCCCATTCTGCCCCCCTTATCTTCCTTTCTTATATTCTCTTCATTTCTTGCACATTTTTCTTTTACTTTCTGCAAGAAGTCACTAATACCTCTTATCTTCTTTCCCTCCCTTCCCGTTAACATTCTTATAGCTACTGTCCTCTTCTCTATTTTCTCCCAATTCTCCTCCCAGACCTTTTTTCTCCATATTGCAGCCTCTTCGCATTCTGTTACATAGTGTTCTATACTTTCTTTTCCCCCACAAAATTAAAAAAAAATCCCTTTACCCTACCTCTTAGCCCTCTCAGAAATATTTTCCCTGTTCTCATCCAAGCTAACCTTTCTCTCTCTTGTGTATTGCAGTAATCTACATATCCTTCTCGTCCCCAGTTTCTTTTTATTTGCATGTACAATTGTAATGATTTCATATTTTCTAGACTTCCCCATATGTCTTTCTATATCTTCTATTCTGCATTTTACTAATTTACTCACATCGCTTGTATTCCTTTCCTCTAATTTCCATATATCTCCCATTCCTATTTTCTTCCATAATTTCTCCTATCTGTGCCCACCAACAGTTTGAGTTCTCTAATCTTTTTTGCTGTCTCATGCATAATTCCATAATTTCCCCTTCTTCTTTGGCCAAACACCTATACCAAAATTTTATTATTCTTTCCATTAGTTTAACACTAAGTTTTAGAGTCCGTTATCCATTTCGTGTATTAACTGAAACACCATTAGTTACAATTCCACACTATGTGTGTCTCACAAACTTGAGCACATATAAGGATATATTTGCAGCAGAACGAAGTGTTGACGTAGTTCTGAGTTTTGGTTATTTATATGTTCCGTTCCCCTTATGTTTTCACAATTATATAAGCTGTATTTTCTCTCTCTGCATTTTCTCTCAAAGCATCAGGTTAAGTTATTTCGGTTTGGAATGATCACTATTCGTCGTGCATTGAGCAATAAGAATGATGGTCATATAAGGAAAGTTATGAACCATCTTAATCATTTCCTGCCAAAAGTGATTAAATAAACAGGATTAATGATGATCTATGCTTCTATTTGAGTTCCAGAATTAATTGAAAACCTTCATTGATCAGAGTTTTCTATTTAGAAACTGAACTCGCCATTCTAGAACCCCTGGAGGATACAGTTATCTGTATTATTATTATATTTGTTATTACCACTATTATGTTCATTGTTATCAAAATATACCAAAATTTCATGCATTTTTCAGGTTTTTCGTCGTGTTCATTTTATGCACGTTTTACAGCATTTCATAGCTCCTTTATAAGTGTGTAGTGCTAAGTAGCAACAGCCGTATATTTAGTAGTGTTTCTTGCAATTTCTTAATACACAAGGTAACTGTTGGTCATACGCGAGTCAAGTCCTAACTGCAAAGGACCTTACGACTCCGAGTATAGGTTATCAAGGCATTTGCTAATTCTGAAGACTGTGGATACCGTACACAAAGTCTCTACGGTCCCATTGGAATTGAAATTGAAACTTCTTTCACAGGTCTATACTACATGGGTAGATAAAATATAAACGGGAATTTTAATGTAAAGTTTGTCTAGTCAACGCGAGTGCAGTTGCTCCACAAAGGAACTTGACCATACCGCCAAACGTTACCCCACTTTAAAGATCTGTAAATCTATACTTTAATGTGTCAGATATTCTTATAAATTCTGGCAATAGAAACGAAAAGGGAGAGTTGGAGCTAAAATGGTTAAACTGTCACCCCGTAGCTCCCTTAAATCTCAGCCTGACACCCAAGTCTTGTATTTTTGTTTTAAAAATTACACGGAATATAGGAATGAGGCTTTTCTGTACCTATTTCATTCAAACCATCTAAGCAATGTGAAGTTTTAATCATCACATGGTAGTGTTTATGGTAAAGTGAGGACAACGTTGATCCCACGGAGCATAATGTTGTAAGGTTCAGTCAGTTTTGTTCTTTTCTTTTGTAACACTGAGTGCCAGATTGGTCTAAGGCGTAAGATGCAGACAATTGAGGCCCATAGTGCGATAAAGTACCTGCATTTGAAGGGCAAAAAGTCCCATAAAATCCACAATGAGATGATGGCTGTTTATGGCAATGATTGTCCATCTTATGACACTATTTGGACGTGAAAAAGGAATTTTAAAACTGCTGACATGTCCCTGACAGACAAACCAAGACCGTCCTTGACATGTGCTGCTGTCACATTGAAGAAAGTGGAGTGATTAATCTTGGAAGATAGACAAGAAGCAATTCCAGTGATCATGAATGAGACTCATCTTAGCTATGCTAGTGACTGGAACATTATTCATGATGAACTGCACATGTCTAGGGTGTCTGCAAGGTGGGTCCCACGTTCCCTACCCATTTCCAAAAGCAAACATGGCGTGACACTTCAAGACATATTGAGGCTGTTGGAACAGGATAAAATTACTTTTTGACAGGCTGGTAACCATGGATGGATCGTGGATGTATCAGCATGATCCAGAGACAAATATAAAAACATGAGCTTGGAATGGAAGCATGCCGTTTCCAAGCCTCCCAAAATGCAGAGGTGCAAAAGTCAGCTGGGAAGGTCATGCTTTGTGTTGTCTGGAACTGTGGTGAAGTTATCCTTACAGATTATATTTACAAGGGTAAAAAAATAACTGGCAGATACTACAGCAATGTTTTGGGAAAGCTACGAATAGCTCTGGTTAAGAAACTCTCCAAATGCATTCGTCTTCTGGATGACAATGCTTCAGCCCCATTCATCTCAAGTTGCAGTTGACAAAACAAAGGAATATACGTTTGAGATATTGCAGCATCCGCCTTATTCGCCCAATCAAGGGACCTATTTGTTCCCAGAAATGAAGAATTTGTTGCGTGGTCGCCGATTTGACAACACAAATGACCTCATTAATGAAGTGGAAGAGTTGTTTAAGGATACCCGTCTGTGAAAATTGGTCAGAAAGTGCAAAAAATGAGAAGAATATTTTTGACCTACTCTTACAGTTTTTGGCCAAATCATATAGACTAATCCGCGTACATAAATTGTTATTATTTTTAACACCATACATCCCTTTAAAATTGTGGGATATGACTATTTAATTGGGTCACAGTAAGTGGAAGCAATGCTTTATATTATTTTCTCGTGTTTTTAATTTTCAGCACTTTCCAGAACATAAATTGACCCACACGAAGCTTGAAGACGTTTGTGATTGGATAGAAACAGTACCAAAGGAAACTGATGAGATGATTTTTTGATGTCACCAGTGTTTGTGCAATTAAATAGCAAAGCACATATTTCACAAGAAAATATTAAAAATTAATAAAAGGAGAATTGAATAATGGTTTTATCCTAAACCAAGGATAAGATTAAAACGTCATATCATCAATTTACTAATCGTGTATTTATGAGTATAACCGCGAATTATTATTTTTCTGAAACTAAAATTGCATCATGTGGAATTAACTATAAATATATTAATATCACAAGAACGGTTTTGGAAACACATCTGAAAATTGGTCTACGAACTATTGTTAACAATACAGTAATTATGTTAAGGTTTCAAGTTAATCCAAGCAAAATTGTAGATTTTAGGATTTTCACAGAGGTATCAATAAGTACAAAAATACCGACTTCTACTGTCAAGGTATTCGGAAAGTCAAGTAACGTTGGAGAAAATGTGTAAATCAAAATGGTGACTACTAAAGAACTAACAATGGAAATTGATTGTTCTTTCACACTGGCCGTGTGTAGGCTAAAGTATGGAAAGATAGAGTCAGAGTGAAAAGTTCAATGCCATAGCCGGGATTTGAACCACGCTAAGGCCAACGTGTCAACGTTTACAGGAAAAAAAACGAGCCAGTTGGAGAATTTAATGTCATGTCGGAACGTTGGCTATAGTAGCTCAAGGGTTAGAGCGGCTGGACAGCAACCAGAAGATCCGTGGGTCAAATCCCGGCTATGGCATTGAATTTTTCACTCTGACTCTATCTTTCCATAAGAACTAACAAGCTCATATCAACACAAACTCTCTACCACACTTTTAAAGGGTGAAATTTAAAACTTTACGATACCCCTCGTAACTGATGACTCGATCGTAAAAGTAATTAATAGTTTTGAGTGAGAAGGAGAATTCCTGGTGAGCCTTATAAATACAGTTATACATTTCTCTACTTACAGCTTACAAAATGTACATCATGAGAAGACGTTTTAAATACAGGCGTTTGGTATTCTAGAAATATTTGGTATTATAAAAGTATTATAATTTATACACATAAATAAGTGAAAACTGCTACTGGAATTTATCAGTTAATGTAGTTTAAAATGTGTTCAGAAGCTAGGCTTGTTGGGGTTATTCAGTAGAAATAGTCACTTATGCTTGTTCTTTAATGATGGACACTTTAGTAACCCTATGTCACAAGGTTGTAGGTAAGGATTTGTAGTGTTAGTATGCAAAACATTGCTCACAGTGGTTTTACTGCATAATATTAACCATGTGAGGAAGTTTTATCCTGCATCATAATTTTGTGCAGTGCTGGAAGAGAGATCAATAGCGTCCCGAAAGCTTTTGTCAAGTGTTAATAAACTCCGGAACAGAAGCAGCGACTATAACATTCTCTATTACTTCGGTGAAAGGTCCGCCATTATGATGGTCATTGCGCTTTAAATCTTTGTACTCGTAAATCTTTTCATGGGGGAGGCCAGAGGGGTTTGTAGCAGGGATTGTGCACCATGATATCAGCCCATAGTGACTTGTATAATAGAGGGCCCAGTGAAAAGAGAGCAGTCATATGTAAATGCCATATGTGTTACTCTGCTCGGTGTCTGAAGGTATTAACTTGATAATCGCGTGTTGTGATATTGCGGCAAACCAACGCCAACTTTTAGAATGTTGTACTTTTTATATACGTCTCCTACGAGCAAATACAGCACTAGTACAGTGAATGCCACTGCTTAAACACAAGTATAACTGCACTCATCATTTGTATGAACTTGATTTTGTGCTAACTCTACGTTTTGGGGCTAAAAGCACCTTCTACTATTCTTTTAAAATTCAAAGAAACCCAAAGGGAGCTGCAATTATTATCACAGTCACTCAATAATCACCTTGCTTACTCTCTGCATCACCAGCTTTATTTCTAAAAGCAGCATAAATGTTTGCTTATGTTAGGGTAGAGCGGGCCTATTACGCTAATTTCAAATTTATGGTGTTATAAACCAAATAAAGGCAACTTTTTTATGTTAATCATAACGCAGAATAGTCTTATTAATCCCTTAAAGCGTACAGAGGTTATACACTTGCATATATTACTTGGTATAGGTGTGATCAAATAAAACAGCGAATGTTACACAGAAAGGAAATCTCATAAGAAACGGGGCTATTCTGTCCGGCCCTGGGGCCATTACCGCTCACAATACTTTTGTGGTTTAATTAAACGCATTTGCCACAAATGAAGTTTTTCTTGCCAATTGCACCAACGCACACTTCGTACAACCCATAGTCCACATTTCTGTCATTTGATCCAGTCTCCGTTGGTTACTGATTTCGGAGAATAAAACTTTAACCCACAAAATCTACATGGTACATCTTCCTCATCACTTTATTCTATTTGGACTAGAACCAAGTCATCACTCGACTCACTATTCCCACAATTTAGTTTTACAATAGGTCTACGCTTTTCTTACTTTTTGCTTCGGTGTACATCCAAAGCCTCTTGCTGCCAAGTATTTTAACCTGCAAACTAAATCTTTCTCCTCCTCCAAACTGAACACTGTAGGATGACCAAATGATTTGTACACTCCTTCTCCTAATGCTTCTTGACGTTGATACGCATGAACACGATCCTTGAGTGTAGAGTAAGGCCCGCTGCTCCTCTCATAATTAACATCGCTGTTTAACAGGCTCGTAACAGCACAAGCAATGTCGTCCTCGTCCAGTTTCGTTACAGCTTCCTTTGTTTATATGTGTGTACCATCTCAAACGATCAAATAAAATTCAGTAATAGTTGTATAAGATATAATTAAGTTAAAAGAGTATAAAAAACCTATATTATAAATGGGCAAGAAGAACCCCTCTTTGCTTGGGCGGAATAGACCCAAATGTTGAACTTTTGATATTGCGCGCCATGTGAGAGGTATGATAAAAGAAACGCGCCATCTGCTATGCATGAACGTAACCCAAACTATAACCTATACTGACACTGATTGTCATTCAAAAATATCTCTATCTGCAGATACTAGACCCTAAGTTACAAACGTTATTTCTTATTAAAGTCGAAAAACGCAACATAAGTTACTTACCTTGTAATCTTCTTCTGTTAATACTATTAAAACAGCAACCTACAACTTCAAGAAAATTCATAGAAATGTCGCATAAACACCAAGCTTGACAATGAACTGGCAGGCAAGTCATCGCTGCCCATGATTGTTGGGCATTAAACCATTTTGCTTATTTCGGACGGAAAGGATCCGTGAGCAGAATAGCCCCGCCCTACACTAATTGGGTTCATTGGAATAAATATAGATCAGTGGGTATGTATTTGACTTTAACGTCTTACAATCAACAATTGCTTATGATTGCAATTGTCGTGTATGAATATTTTGTGCCTTTTTTGTAATTTACGTCCTCCAACGTTAAGTCATATAGGACGATGAATGGAATGGATGAAATGATGTTGAAATGAGCCCAGGGTCCATAGAGCTTAGAGTTACCCGGCATTCGCCTTTCAGGATAAGGGAAAACCCGGGAAAAACCTTATCCAAGTAACTCACCCTGACCGAGATTCGAACTCGGGAACTCTTGAACGTGAGGCAGACATGCTACCACCACGCTACCGAGGCGGGCGAGTGTGCTTTTCATGGCAAGTTACAATATAAGTAAATATGCGAACAAGCGATCCAAAAAACATGAATTTTGCGTTTTCGACGTATACCTTAATGCCGCAGCCAAAACTAGGTAAATTAATGAGTTTATCTTGAAAATATTTAATTCCTTATGTAATATCTTGACACGGAAATAGTCTCGAACACAAACTGTATTTTATTTCCAATGTATTACAGAGTATATTACAATGGACCTAATAAAATTACTGTCGTCACCTACATTTACGTTTATGATATGAAGGTACCAAAATGAACAAATAACAAACAAAGCTTTTATCCTGGAAGCTTATTCTCTAATAGTATCTGGATTATTTCGGTGGGGGCTCGGTACAGAGGTACAAAATTGATATATTGTACCTATGTTCCCAGGTAGGGCATCCTCGGGAAGGAAGGATGAGGCGAGAGGAGACAGGGTGACCGTCCCAAGGACACATGTCAGTGAAGAGGGCAGGTTCCCTACAACAACAGTAAAAGACACTCCACCCTACTGTGGTTCGAGAGCTGGGTTCGGAGACTCGCAACCGTTCTACCAGAGGAGGACTTGGTTTGCTCAAAGCATATCATCCTGCCATGCACCGCCGAGACACCTGCCGACACTTCTACCCTGAAAGAAACCATCAGATGAGAAATGACTGAAATGATAATGAAGATGAAATGGAGGAACAGGAAATTTTTGGGACGCAATTAACATACCCAGCATTCAACTGGTGACCCGGGAAACCCCTGAAGAAATCCATGGGTCAGGTATGTCGGCCAAAGGCCTCCCGAAACCGCCTTAGCCATCGTATTCCTCAGTTTGTTTATCATACAAGGAGACAAATGCGTATTTCAGTCCAGTCATAAACTTATATTTTGAACAAAGGGCTCATTTCTCGAGTCTCATCTTTTATAACAGCTTAGTTATTTCTGCAACCTATTATTAAATTCAGAAAGCCAAATTTGTGTTACCAAAAACGGTTGCAGCTGGGAATGTGTACCGTTACTAATGTCCGTGTAGCTTTATCTTACCATCCTCGATATAATCATTATTGCCAGGCATTGGATCACGTACACCTTAGCAATCAATGTACGCACACAGGTGCCATACAAGGCCAAGCGTGACATCAACAAACGTTCGTGTCAACAAGTATACCGATGCGCTCTGTGTGTACACTCCGGTACGGATACAAAATGTAACCTATGTTACAATATGCCATACTGCTCATTACTTTCGATGTGGGAATTACAGTGAGCAACCTTGTACATTCGTAAACTGTCAAATGCGTATTTTCTGTGCTTCTTGCGGAAACATTATAAAACTATTAGGTGAAAGTTCGTTCAAATTCACATGACGTTAATGGTCCATATGAGTAGTACAAATCATTTTCATGTGTTTGTCCGAGCCTTAGCTTATTTCTTATATTACGCAATACTGAACAGCTGATATTTTTGTGTAGAATACTGGACAGTTTATTTGTGAAAGTTTGGTTGGTGGTGCATTCTCTATATTAATAATTATTTGAGACATCTCCTCGACTGCTTTTTGACTCTTCGAAATTACATTCTTCAAGCTGTTTAATGGCTTCAATAGACAAAATTTTGATTTATAAAATGGAGATTGTCCAATAATTGTGAAAGTAATGCTATTAACACAATATGTCAAACACCTTGTACTCCCTGGAAGACAGATCTATCTGCTTGGCGAGCAGTAGTTGTATTGAAACTAAAGCTACGCGTTGTGAACCGGACTATCCCTGCCTGTTGACCCCGGGTCTGATCTACCTGCGTGGCGAGCAGTAGTTGTAATGAAACTAAAGCTACGTGTTGTGAACCGGCCTATCCTTGTGTGTTGTCCCCGGGTCTGATCTACCTGCGTGGCGAACAGTAGTTGTAATGAAACTAAAGCTACGTGTTGTGAACCGGACTATCCCTGCCTGTTGTCCCCGGGTCTGATCTATCTGCTTGGCGAGCAGTAGTTGTAATGAAACTAAAGCTACGTGTTGTGAACCGGACTATCCCTGCGTGTTGTCCCCGGGTCTGATCTACCTGCGTGACGAGCAGCAGTTGTAATGAAACTAAAGCTACGCGTTGTGAACCGGACATCACTGCGTGTTGTCCCCGGGACTGATCTATCTGCGTGGCGAACAGTAGTTGTAATGAAACTAAAGCTACGTGTTGTGAACCGGACTATCCCTGTGTGTTGTCCCCGGGTCTCATCTACCTGCGTGACGAGCAGTAGTTGTAATGAAACTAAAGCTACGTGTTGTGAACCGGACTATATCTGCGTGTTGTCCCCGGGTCTGATCTACCTGCGTGGCGAACAGTAGTTGTAATGAAACTAAAGCTACGTGTTGTGAACCGGACTAACCCTGCGTGTTGTCCCCGGGTCTGATCTACCTGCGTGACGAGCAGCAGTTGTAATGAAACTAAAGCTACGCGTTGTGAACCGGACATCACTGCGTGTTGTCCCCGGGACTGATCTATCTGCGTGGCGAGCAGTAGTTGTAATGAAACTAAAGCTACGCGTTGTGAACCGGACATCACTGCGTGTTGTCCCCGGGACTGATCTATCTGCGTGGCGAGCAGTAGTTGTAATGAAACTAAAGCTAAACGTTGTGAACCAGACTATCCCTGCGTGTTGTCCCCGGGTCTGATCTATCTGCGTGGCGAGCAGTAGTTGTAATGAAACTAAAGCTACGTGTTGTGAACCGGACATCACTGCGTGTAGTCCCCGGGACTGATCTATCTGCGTGGCGAGCAGTAGTTGTAATGAAACTAAAGCTACGCGCTGTGAACCGGACTATCCCTGCGGGTTGTCCCCGGGACTGATCTATCTGCGTGGGGAGCAGTAGTTGTAATGAAACTAAAGATACGCGTTGTGAGCTAAAGCTACGCGCTGTGAACCGGACTATCCCTGAGGGTTGTCCGCAGACTGATCTATCTGCGTGGGGAGCAGTAGTTGTAATGAAACTAAAGCTACGCGTTGTGAACCGGACATCACTGCGTGTTGTCCCCGGGACTGATCTATCTGCGTGGCGAACAGTAGTTGTAATGAAACTAAAGCTACGTGTTGTGAACCGGACTATCCCTGTGTGTTGTCCCCGGGTCTCATCTACCTGCGTGACGAGCAGTAGTTGTAATGAAACTAAAGCTACGTGTTGTGAACCGGACTATCTCTGCGTGTTGTCCCCGGGTCTGATCTACCTGCGTGGCGAACAGTAGTTGTAATGAAACTAAAGCTACGTGTTGTGAACCGGACTATCCCTGCGTGTTGTCCCCGGGTCTGATCTACCTGCGTGACGAGCAGCAGTTGTAATGAAACTAAAGCTACGCGTTGTGAACCGGACATCACTGCGTGTTGTCCCCGGGACTGATCTATCTGCGTGGCGAGCAGTAGTTGTAATGAAACTAAAGCTACGCGTTGTGAACCGGACATCACTGCGTGTTATCCCCGGGACTGATCTATCTGCGTGGCGAGCAGTAGTTGTAATGAAACTAAAGCTAAACGTTGTGAACCAGACTATCCCTGCGTGTTGTCCCCGGGTCTGATCTATCTGCGTGGCGAGCAGTAGTTGTAATGAAACTAAAGCTACGTGTTGTGAACCGGACATCACTGCGTGTAGTCCCCGGGACTGATCTATCTGCGTGGCGAGCAGTAGTTGTAATGAAACTAAAGCTACGCGCTGTGAACCGGACTATCCCTGCGGGTTGTCCCCGGGACTGATCTATCTGCGTGGGGAGCAGTAGTTGTAATGAAACTAAAGATACGCGTTGTGAACTAAAGCTACGCGCTGTGAACCGGACTATCCCTGAGGGTTGTCCCCGGACTGATCTATCTGCGTGGGGAGCAGTAGTTGTAATGAAACTAAAGCTACGCGTTGTGAACCGGACATCACTGCGTGTTGTCCCCGGGACTGATCTATCTGCGTGGCGAGCAGTAGTTGTAATGAAACTAAAGCTACGCGTTGTGAACAGGACTATCCCTGTGTGTTGTCCCCGGGTCTGATCTACCTGCGTGGGAGCAGTAGTAATGAAACTAAAGCTACGTGTTGTGAACCGGACTATTCGTGCGTGTTGTTCCCGGGTCTGATCTACCTCCGTGACGAGCAGTAGTTGTAATGAAACTAAAGCTACACGTTGTGAATGGGAGTATCCCTGCGGGTTGTCCCTGGGTCAGATCTACTTGCGTGGCGAGTAGTAGTTGTAATGAAAGTAAAGCTACACGTTGTGAACCGGACTACCCCTGCGTGTTGTCCCCGGGACTGATCTACCTGCGTGGCGAGCAGTAGTTGTAATGAAACTAAAGCTACACGTTGTGAACCGGACTATCCCTGCGTGTTGTCCCCGGGTCTGATCTATCTGCGTGGCGAGCAGTAGTTGTAATGAAACTAAAGCTACGCGTTGTGAACAGGACTATCCCTGTGTGTTGTCCCCGGGTCTGATCTACCTGCGTGGCGAGCAGTAGTTGTAATGGAACTAAAGCTACACGTTGTGAACCAAACTATCTCTGCGTGTTGTCCCCGGGTCTGATCTACCTGCGTGGTGAGCAGTAGTTGTAATGAAACTAAAGCTACACGTTGTGAACCGGACTATCCCTGCGTGCTGTCCCCGGGTCTGATCTGCCTGCGTGACGAGCAGTAGTTGTAATGAAACTAAAGCTACACGTTGTGAACCGGACTATCCCTGCGTGTTGTCCCCGGGTCTGATCTATCTGCGTGGCGAGCAGTAGTTGTAATGAAACTAAAGCTACGCGTTGTGAACCGGACTATCCCTGCGTGTTGTCCCCGGGTCTGATCTACCTACGTGGCGAGCAGTAGTTGTAATGGAACTAAAGCTACACGTTGTGAACCGGACTATCTCTGCGTGTTGTCCCCGGGTCTGATCTACCTGCGCGGTGAGCAGTAGTTGTAATGAAACTAAAGCTACACGTTGTAAACCGGACTATCCCTGCGTGCTGTCCCCGGATCTGATCTACCTGCGTGACGAGCAGTAGTTGTAATGAAACTAAAGCTACGCGTTGTGAACCGTACTATCCCTGCGTGCTGTCCGCGGGTCTGATCTACCTGCGTGGTGAGCAGTAGTAGTAATGAAACTAAAGCTACACGTTGTGAACCGGACTATCACTGCGTGTTGTGCCCGGGTCTGATCTACCTGCGTGGTGAGCAGTAGTAGTAATGAAACTAAAGGTACGCGTTGTGAACCGGGCTATCACTGCGTGTTGTCCCCGGGACTGATCTACCTGCGTGACGAGCAGTAGTTGTAATGAAACTAAAACTACACGTTGTGAACCGGACTATCCCTGCGTGTTGTCCCCGGGTCTGATCTACCTGCGTGGCGAGCAGTAGTTGTAATGAAACTAAAGCTACGTGTTGTGAACCGGACTATCCCTGCGTGTTGTCCCCGGGACTGATCTACCTGCGTGACGAGTAGTAGTTGTAATGAAACTAAAGCTACGCGTTTTGAACCGTACTATCCCTGTGTGCTGTCCCCGGGTCTAATCTACCTGCGTGACGGGCAGTAGTTGTAATGAAACTAAAGCTACACGTTGTGAACCGGACTATCCCTGCGTGTTGTCCCCGGGTCTGATCTACCTCCGTGACGAGCAGTAGTTGTAATGAAACTAAAACTACACGTTGTGAACCGGACTATCCCTGCGTGTTGTCCCCGGGTCTGATTTACCTGCGTGACGGGCAGTAGTTGTAATGAAACTAAAACTACACGTTGTGAACCGGACTATCCCTGTGTGCTGTCCCCGGGTCTAATCTACCTGCGTGACGGGCAGTAGTTGTAATGAAACTAAAACTACACGTTGTGAACCGGACTATCCCTGCGTGTTGTCCCCGGGTCTGATCTACCTCCGTGACGAGCAGTAGTTGTAATGAAACTAAAGCTACGTGTTGTGAACCGGACTATCCCTGCAAGTTGTCCCCGGGACAGATCTACCTGTGTGGCGAGCAGTAGTTGTAATGAAACTAAAACTACACGTTGTGAACCGGACTATCCCTGCGTGTTGTCCCCGGGTCTGATTTACCTGCGTGACGGGCAGTAGTTGTAATGAAACTAAAACTACACGTTGTGAACCGGACTATCCCTGTGTGCTGTCCCCGGGTCTAATCTACCTGCGTGACGGGCAGTAGTTGTAATGAAACTAAAACTACACGTTGTGAACCGGACTATCCCTGCGTGTTGTCCCCGGGTCTGATCTACCTCCGTGACGAGCAGTAGTTGTAATGAAACTAAAGCTACGTGTTGTGAACCGGACTATCCCTGCAAGTTGTCCCCGGGACAGATCTACCTGTGTGGCGAGCAGTAGTTGTAATGAAACTAAAGCTACACGTTGTGAACCGGACTATCCCTGCTTGTTGTCCCCGGGTCTGATCTACCTGCGTGACGAGCAGTAGTTGTAATGAAACTAAAGCTACACGTTGTGATCCGTACTATCCCTGCGTGCTGTCCCCGGGACTGACGTCAGCAGTTATATACTGCGAGACTCGTAAACTTCATATCCCTTTAAAGGTGTATGGGATCCGGTACGTGGTTATCATCGTTGCCCTCTGACTGCATCTATGAACACCCAGTGAGCTACTAATGCATTGCACTATTTTTGAGACTGAAAAAGGCTTATATTCCTTATGTCAATTAGGTTGCTATTGCCACGTTTACGTGCTGTATGTTAACCCCGTAAATCCAAACTTTGGTTTAAAAAAAAACATACATTAGAAATTATGTACAGACGCTAACGTCGAGTAAATAGTAAGAAACGTGCGGCTGATACCTTCGAAAGTGCACATCAGTTTGTTTGTAACTTTAACTTTATTTTGGGAGTTTATCCAAGGGGAATATTATTATACATATCTAAGGGCCATAATGGAATTGTGATACGTCCAACTAAATTGGCTCTTTGCTCTTATTATAGGATATTTATTTTCAATGTAGTGGTCCAGTACATCAGATGGTAGAGAGCAGCCAAACGCACAGCAGCCCTGTTTGGATACTTTAGTGCGTGCTGGTTACGCAAATGTGAGGCAAATTTAAATGGATAAGAGAAAGCAGGGACAAATAATGATTAGGAAAGAGCAGAGCATAGCACCGCAGTGGCACAAAAATTGTCTCCACATGTAATGCCACTGCGGTGTAGGTATATTGCAGCGCTATAAGACCTCTGCTCTTTGCCACATCATAGTTATATCCATTGCAAAACGGATGAGAGTAAAACTCTGGACATGATCTGTGACAGCACAGTGCTAACTATCGGGAAAACAGTTTATGAGAGTTACTGGATATAGAACATCTGCTGAGCAGTACCTTCAAGTTAGTCTACGGCGAAGTATTTACATGAAAACTGACGCAGCTTTTGATTTCCTTCAGTAATTATATACAAATAAAATTTTTCTTCGGCAGGCACAACACTTTCCATCCATTGTTGCAACTTGCCATTATGTCTGAGTGCTGTGAAGGCGGAAATACCAGGGTGGCCTGAAAAAACTTCCGACCTAATAAAGATACAATACGTTTCTTCAGATTTATTTTTACATTTTTCAACATAGTCTCCTTGTAACTCTACCGTTTTCCTAGCGATGCTTCCATCGTCCAAATAGTACTCGGCATTTCTCTCTGCAAAATAATTGTTCACGAAGGTGATTGCCTCTTCTTTCGACGAAAGTCTCTGTCCTTCGAGCGCAATTTTCAGATGAGGAAGGAGATTGGAAGATTGTTCGTTCAAATCTCATTTCGTCAAGCTCAGTTTTAATTTTCATCACTCAAGCTGAAGTTTTTAACCAAGTAATACATTTTATTTTAAAAGCATTTATGAACATTACTGTATATGTTGTTGTAGGAAAATCAAAGCTGAACGTAAGAATTAATATAAATATTTCCTTAAATTAAGTGCAAATTAAGGAATTATTCTTAAGGTATGTTATACAAAATAACCAAACCAAACTAACAGGTGAGGAATGTGTAGGATTCTAACAAACTCAACGCTGTAATAAATTTAAGAGGAGATATTTAGTTAATATAGCAAAACAAACCACAAAAATTGCTATAAATTTGTATTGAAATACATAAATACACTGATAGGAAATGTGTGCCAATGGACTTACAGAAGACCTTCAGGAGACGTTGTATTAAAATGGTAATTTCTTTCCTATCACTGCAGTAATTATTTTATTTTTAGGATACATAAGAGAGCGTTTAATCAGGTTTACAAATATAGTGTGAGGATTCGTGATCTATACCACCTGTACCAATCAATATCTGATTTGAAGGGTGGTAAGTTACACATATGCTAAGGTGAAGGTTAACCGCTTTCTACTAACGACCTTAATTAGGAATTCTCCCACAAAAGTAGAGAAGAAAATGTGACAAAATCCTCCAAAAATAACAGCAGAGAGGAGAGAGTGAGAAGGAAAATAATAACTGCTTGGCATTGCAATACATGAAGAAGACAAGATGGCGGACAGAAGCGAGGTTGAGTTTTGTTTTAGTCCCACCGTACGTGACGGCGCTGGAAATAGCGAGGGAAAAGAGTAAAACAACAATCCAAAACAAAACTTTAACTTCAACATCTCCTCGAGATCTCAGCAATACTTTTGCTCTGATGTTTAAGCAGAATTCTTCTCCGCAAAAGTGACGTATCAGACACTCGACTGCCATAGAACAGTCCAATTAGGAACTTTTCTTATTGTAAATGCTCCAGCCTGAGAAGTGCAATGGTTGTACCCATGGCCGTGTAACTTCAATAGTTGCAGACGTCTATAGTTTCGTTACGTTGCTTAAGCATTTTATGGAGTGGGTTGGCTCAGCCATTAGGTTATGTGTTTGGCATTTGAAACGTACCAGTGGGATTTATTTGCAGTACATGCTAGAATGCGTTAATAAGGTGCGCTACAAAATGATGCAAACCCCTGTGTGGTAATAGAAAGGATAAGTAAAAAATCTTATGAATATTATACAAGTATTTAATTATTATGTCCTTTAACAATATGTAATGCATATGTAGGTCACAAATTGAACAGTCTCCAGAAGTCAGATATAAATCAGCACTTACCACATTTCTGATGTTGCAAAATGATACAACCACCTCATCTCAATAGCCATTGTCGGAGCCTAGTTTGAGCACAACCTTAAAAACACGATCACACATGCTGTCTATAAGCTTCTGGAGCGTGGACACCTCCATATTTTCCCAAGCAGATAGGAGGGCAACTTTCAACTCTGCGATATTTGAATACTCTTTGTCATTAGGATATACTGAGCGACATGAGATGCCCCATAGGTTCTCCAAATTCAATGCCAGGGCTGGGATTTGAACCACGGATCTCTTGGTTTTCGTCCAGTCGCTCTAACCCATTGAGCTACTATGGCCAACTTACCGTCATGACATTAAATTCTCCATTTGACTTACATTTCCCCGATAAACCAGTAGAGGCCCTGGCATTCAAGATACACTATTTGTGGCGACTTACTATTATAAGCACTTGAGTCCCAGGCGGTTAAAATATGTAAATTTTGAACACTTTGAATACTTATATAGAATTCCAGACCATTAGATTAAATACTTATAAATATGGTAACCAAAGATAACTTGTAACATGGGCTGTGACGTTTTTTCTGTATCTGATTGTCCATGGAGTGCCACACCCAAGTAATAATCTCACTCAATAGTTACACGCCATAATATTTAAAAATATGGGCGTTTGAAACTTTTTCTTGTGCTTCTTAATAACCTAATCTGTTTCTGTTTATCCTTTACGTTAAAAATTACTTTCTTCAATTAAAGATAAGAATGAATTATGATGGCAATACCAAAATTCTGTGATCTTCTGTTTGTATGTCCTGCTTAATGACTAAACGATAGTTTAATTTTGTCACAAATATTGTAATTATACATTACAGTTCAACTAACAAATTCTCAGATAACATACCTTATCATAAACCTACCAAATTTAATCTAATTTGGCACGTCCTCCCAGGGTCTCTGCCCAGTGCTGTCAGGACAACCCTTTATATAATGTGCTTCAAACGTAATGATATAGCATCTAGAAAAACAGTCTAGTTTATACATACTTAGTTATTGGTATTCTCTAAAGCAATTTGTGTTTTTGCAAAATATCTGTTACCGCATTTTGACTTCTAACGAAGAATTGGTATTCGGTGATAGCTCGGATTAGAGAGGAAGGCACACGATGACACACAGAGAACCCATAAGTGGAATGCTGTGCTATCCTGTGTGTCCAGTAATTGAATCCAAATTTCCAAGTGAATGTGTTATAGATGTTCAAACAGAATGTAAAAGTGTGTGTCCTCAAAGCGAAGCCCTCAAAGCTGCTTGTTATAATATTAACGTTGCCCCACTTAAATGAAAATGCCGAGAATGTGCTTTATAGAAGTGGCTGTGTTTACTCACCTAGTTGTGCTTAATATGAATAGTCAAATTTAGAAAAATAGTACAAGATGAGTCAGCCGCTCCTTCCTTTTTTGGAAGACAGGCCAACCATCAAATGGCATGTGAGCCTTAGTCCAGTTTTGCACTTACTAAACTGCATTGCTTGATGTTCTTAGAAAAAGGAATGCGCAAAATTCAGAGGAAATGCGGCTTAAGGGACGAAACATACTGTTCGCTAAAGTACACCTCAAAATCATACGACTCCTTTACTGAGAGGAAATTCCGGTTTCCAGCCGATTTTACAAACTTTTTATTAGTGTATACATGGAAAAGAAATTCAGCAAAAAATGGACCTAGGATATGAGTACGTCAGTTAAAAAATTCTCCTAATTAGAGCAGGGGTTGGCTGCCAAAAATTAGGAAAAAATTAGAGACTCGCCTCATCCATCATGGAGCTATACGTTCAAGACGGCCATTATTAAACAGTGGTTTATTTACATTTTTGATTAAACTACGTCTCGTGATTCTAAATTAACAGCATAAGAGCTTTTTCCATTTATGTAATTACATTAAAACACCCAGCAAATGATTAAAAGTGTCTTAAAAATCCTAAATCAAGTACGAGAACTCGCGAGGTGGCAAAGCTATAGCGCCAGACATACAAGTCGTACTACTGAACACAGAACGTACTTTCAGTCAAGTCTCGAAATAGCTCATTGGGATTATAACGTCTCCTGTGCCCTAACACCCAATGACACAGGTTCGAGTCTCAGCATTGTAAGTACTCTGTTCAATGTTCATCAAAACTTGGAAACGAAATTCACAATAATTTCATTATAAAGTCTCAGAGGGCGTGCGTTACCCAAGAAGGTCGTCAGTTCGAGCACTTGCTTCGTTAGAGTAGTCGTGTTCCAGGAATAGAAGAAAAGGTCATTCCAGCTACACAAAACATAACAATTTGAAACGACATTTTTAATAGCACAAAAATGCTATGTCTGCAAAACTGTGTTTAACTTCCACGTTTAACTCTAATACTGCAATTTCTATGTTTTCTGTGTTCAAATGTGTATAAATGATCCTTATTTCAATTGCACCTACCTATAGGTGTGTTTAAACATCTATCTACTTGTAGTTCACCAATAAGGAAACATCAAACAATGTCATAAAACATAAATAAAGCAATTAGAAATTAAAGTAATATAATTTGTCAGAATATTAATTGAAAGTTCTGAGTATTACGTGGTTAAAAAATTACTACACCCATGCAGAGAATTTCAACCACCGTCAGAGTATACAAATGAAATCCTAGTTTTGCGTTCGTTCCAACTGAGCTATCTAGTTACGTGTGAGATAAACATTCCGTCTAACATATAGTATTGGCTGGTTCCAGTGAACATTTACAGACGTGCGAACGTCAACTGTCTAATTACGAATATACTACAGGCGATGTTTAACATCCGGCCACGGCACAGGCCGCAGCAATGATTTCACAAAAAATCGATTTAAAGTAAATGCGGACAATGGTTTATTATTATGAAAATGAATAACATATTATATATTAGGAAACCTTGTCTTCGAAGTTCCTTCCCTCCACATGAATTATATATCATATATTTTAATCAGTTATTTAATTTATTTGTATCAGTTATTGTTAATACTTCTTCTGCTTCTCTGGGTACGTGTTAAACTTATACCGAGAATGTATTTCTTACATATATGGTGCGATCCATATAAACCTGAACCATTTCAATAGGCCATAAAGCTCTTGGGATGTAGAAATTTGTTTTAATGATATCAGTGGCTCTGGGAGAAATGACAACACTCACAATTGTTGGCATATCTTTGATACGAGTGTAGACATTGAAGTTTATATGGGCATCTTCAATACATTTGTGGAGCAGCTGGATGATATCGAATTGAGAGAAGGTTATTTGCAGCAAGATGGAGCAACATACCATACATCTAATGACACCATGGAACTTGTAGCCAGCTTCTTTGATACGAGTGTAGACACTGAAGTTTATATTGGTATCTTCAATACATTTGTGGAGCAGCTGGATGATATCGAATTGAGAGAAGGTTATTTGCAGCAAGATGGAGCAACGTGTCATACATCTAATGACACCATGGAACTTGTAGCCAGCTTCTTTGATACGAGTGTAGACACTGAAGTTTATATTGGTATCTTCAATACATTTGTGGAGCAGCTGGGTGATATCGAATTGAGAGAAGGTTATTTGCAGCAAGATGGAGCAACATACCATACATCTAATGACACCATGGAACTTGTAGCCAGCTTCTTTGATACGAGTGTAGACACTGAAGTTTATATTGGTATCTTCAATACATTTGTGGAGCAGCTGGGTGATATCGAATTGAGAGAAGGTTATTTCCAGCAAGATGGAGCAGCGTGTCATACATCTAATGACACCATGGAACTTGTAGCCAGCTTCTTTGATACGACCGTAGACACTGAAGTTTATATTGGTATCTTCAATACATTTGTGGAGCAGCTGGATGATATCGAATTGAGAGAAGGTTATTTCCAGCAAGATGGAGCAGCGTGTCATACATCTAATGACACCATGGAACTTGTAGCCAGCTTCTTTGATACGACCGTAGACACTGAAGTTTATATTGGTATCTTCAATACATTTGTGGAGCAGCTGGATGATATCGAATTGAGAGAAGGTTATTTCCAGCAAGATGGAGCAACGTGTCATACATCTAATGACACCATGGAACTTGTAGCCAGCTTCTTTGATACGAGTGTAGACACTGAAGTTTATATTGGTATCTTCAATACATTTGTGGAGCAGCTGGGTGATATCGAATTGAGAGAAGGTTATTTCCAGCAAGATGGAGCAGCGTGTCATACATCTAATGACACCATGGAACTTGTAGCCAGCTTCTTTGATACGACCGTAGACACTGAAGTTTATATTGGTATCTTCAATACATTTGTGGAGCAGCTGGATGATATCGAATTGAGAGAAGGTTATTTCCAGCAAGATGGAGCAGCGTGTCATACATCTAATGACACCATGGAACTTGTAGCCAGCTTCTTTGATACGACCGTAGACACTGAAGTTTATATTGGTATCTTCAATACATTTGTGGAGCAGCTGGATGATATCGAATTGAGAGAAGGTTATTTCCAGCAAGATGGAGCAACGTGTCATACATCTAATGACACCATGGAACTTGTAGCCAGCTTCTTTGATACGAGTGTAGACACTGAAGTTTATATTGGTATCTTCAATACATTTGTGGAGCAGCTGGGTGATATCGAATTGAGAGAAGGTTATTTCCAGCAAGATGGAGCAGCGTGTCATACATCTAATGACACCATGGAACTTGTAGCCAGCTTCTTTGATACGACCGTAGACACTGAAGTTTATATTGGTATCTTCAATACATTTGTGGAGCAGCTGGATGATATCGAATTGAGAGAAGGTTATTTCCAGCAAGATGGAGCAACGTGTCATACATCTACTGACACCATGGCACTTGTAGCCAGCTTCTTTGATACGACCGTAGACACTGAAGTTTATATTGGTATCTTCAATACATTTGTGGAGCAGCTGGGTGATATCGAATTGAGAGAAGGTTATTTCCAGCAAGATGGAGCAACGTGTCATACATCTAATGACACCATGGAACTTGTAGCCAGCTTCTTTGATACGACCGTAGACACTGAAGTTTATATTGGTATCTTCAATACATTTGTGGAGCAGCTGGATGATATCGAATTGAGAGAAGGTTATTTCCAGCAAGATGGAGCAACGTGTCATACATCTAATGACACCATGGAACTTGTAGCCAGCTTCTTTGATACGACCGCAGACACTGAAGTTTATATGGGTATCTTCAATACATTTGTGGAGCAGCTGGATGATATCGAATTGAGAGAAGGTTATTTCCAGCAAGATGGAGCAACGTGTCATACATCTAATGACACCATGGAACTTGTAGCCAGCTTCTTTGATACGACCGTAGACACTGAAGTTTATATGGGTATCTTCAATACATTTGTGGAGCAGCTGGATGATATCGAATTGAGAGAAGGTTATTTCCAGCAAGATGGAGCAACGTGTCATACATCTAATGACACCATGGAACTTGTAATCAGTTTCTTTGATAATCAAATAATATCAATGGTCTCTGCCCTCCAGATTCCCTGACTTACCTTCACTGGATTTTTTCTTGTGGGGGTATCTAAAAAATAGAGTGTACAATAATAGGCCACGGACAATTCATATTCTCAAGGAATCCAGTCGAACCGAAATAAGTAACATTGGCGAGGATACTCTCCGTGAAACGTCAGTGAATATTGTGACACAAGTGCAAACAAGTATAGATGCTGGTGGAGGACACTTCCAACATTTCCTCTAAGATGTAAATAGTGGAATGTGATCTCCCAATTGTGTATTATATTCTCCCGAGGTTGCACGTGTGTTCTATTATTGTTGAAAAAGTTATGACCTATTGAATTGGTTCAGGCTGATATGGATCACATTGTATAACGCCAAATAGCTCTACTCTCCATGTCTGTATTGTTTGAATATTTACCGAAATTTAATTTGGGGCATCACAAATGTGAGTAGTGCTGCTTTTCTGGCCAATGGAATAAACGCATATGATATTGATGGTTCTAAAAAGTACGTGCAAAATGGGGGCATGATGAATTGTGTGAATTAATGCTCAAATGAGCTGAGGGCTAACCGTCGTTTGTTTGAAGAGAGTAAAAGAAAATACCAGAGGAGCCTTATCCAATGTGACCCTAATCAAGTCTCTAACTCAGATATTTCTGGTTAACGTTAGATACGCTACACCCACATTAGAGGGATGATCAGAATGGATGAGAGAGAAATAGAGTAAATGTTGATGTCGGTCATCTAAATTAACTAACGGAATTTCTGAAAAATATATACTTTGTACCGTTTTCCACAATGCTACACACGTTATCTAATGCACTAAGGGCTTGTGTAAATGCACTATGTTGTTAGAAGGCTTATGAAGTGCTTGGTTGCGGTGAGATCCCACTTGGCTCGTACCCTTTGACGAGAGGCAAGCTGTTCCTGGCCACGAACAGAGCTTCCTTTCATATGAAATACTACCCGCTCTTCATCTCTCTCGTTTAAAAATATTGGGAATTGCAGCAAGAAGGCGGTTTCTCAGAGGAAGAAAGGATATTGAACGTGAGGTAGGAGTGTGATATTGGTTCCTCATTTCTCACTTCAGCTGCCCTAATTACCTTCTTGCCCTCTTCCTCCCGGCTCAAACCAAAACCTATCAGTATTGAAGTAAAAACATTTCCGCAACCTGACCCTTCCCGCAACGTGGTCGGACTAGCAGAATAAGGAAAGGAACTCATAACCAGAAGCAAGCCAAGTTCTCGATCGCTTCACCTGGGAGCCAAAACTCTTGTTTTGGAATGTTTCCGGATGGGAAGATAAATCTTTTTTTACAAATTGGCGGTGGCGGAAAGAGAGCAGAATGCTTTTCGAAAGGTAGGGACCGAACGGGACGATAGAAGAGGGCGTACCTCGCCTCCCCTGTGATATATTTGTCCGCTGGGTGTTAGAGTTAGGGCTGCGGGACTTCGGAAACAGATCTTCCGGTATAACGCACAGAAGTGGAAGGAGCATTCGCTGCAGGAAATATGGCAACGCCCCTACACAATGACCCATAAAATTATCACCGTCGATAATGTGGCAGAATTTGTCATGCCACACCTTTTTATCATTCATTGCTTTAAAATTAGCATAGATATGCTCAAAAAGTAATACCATTACACCTTTACACGTTTAGCAAATTTATTTCTCTCTCCCTCTCTCTCTCTCTCTCTCTTTGTGTGTGTATTTAACTGCTAAGGACAATAACGATAAGGAGTTTTAATCCATCCGTGTAGAACTGTACATGTCTACAAATGTGATTAGACGAGATATAATATTTAGCATAATAATCTCATAATCATTACTTGTATAATTTGTTTTTTGTAGATGATAAAGTTTTTATAACACAAGATACAGACAACACTTCTTATATGATGAGAAAACTAATTGAGGAATATGATAAAAGGTGTCTACCGATAAACATGAATAAAACAGAATACCTGAAATTTAATTTAGATAGAGATGATCAAATAAAAACATAAAGAAGTCAAATTAAGAATACTAGAAAGTGATGGTTTGACTACATTAGAAATAGAACCGAAAATAACAGATGGAAGATAATTAACTGAAATGTTTAATTCTGTGTTATGGAGGAAAAAAAATATTTCTGAAAACAGAAATATTGATATATCATACATTGGTATAGACTGTCATATTACGAGATGGATAAGATCTTGGACAATTAGCAGATAGCAGGGACATAAATTATTGTCAAACGAAATGGATTTGGAGGCGAGCAACTAGGTTATCAGGAATTGAGGAAATAGAGAGCACCGCAATTTGGGAAATGATGAAACTTGAAAAGAATCTATTGGTAATAATTGATGAGAAGACTTAGACGGTATGGACATATCATAGGAATACTAAATGCGTATATGTTCTAGAGGTTCTCGGGCTTCGAGCCAGGCAAGAAGATGTGACATCGATGCTGAATGATTCAGCTTCATTCAGCATCCTGAAGATGGGAGAGATGCACGCTCCCGAAACGTCTATGTCACAACATCTTCTTACCTGGAACTAAGCCTGAGAACGTCTAAAACTTAAAAGCCTTGTTTTTAGAAATTTAACATGCGCTTTATTACAGTACACAGTAGCTTTGTACAAACCTTGCAGCATTAAAAAGAATTTACATATACAACATCAGTCTTAAAGGTCGTCTCATTCCACTGCTACAGGTAAACAAAGAAAAGAATTCGCTGCAGTATAGTTCAAACACACCATTACAACACAGCTGCACAACACAACTCAACTAGGAACTGACTTCGCTCTAACACTTTGCGGGGATTTTATACCTCCAGTCATTGTTCTAGAACGCAGTAGAGCTACCAAGTAAGATCGCGGCGGCGAGAGAAGAGCTGAACTATCCAGACATCTGTCTCTTTCTGTCTTTGGTTCACTCTCTTGGCCAGCTTCCAATTAAACGCGCCACTTTCTGTCTCTTTCTTTCCTGCCCACTGGCTTTGTTGCGGCTCCAACGAAATAATGCGGTCGGTGAAAATATCAAAGAGGATATTGGAATGGGTGATAGAATGGACAAGGAGAAAGGGACGACGTAGAGAGTAGTGGAAGGATGGTGTTAAAAGGAACATGAAACAGACAGTGATGCTGAAGACCGGTAAACTTGGAGACTAAAAACGGAAAACCACTCTATTGCGGATCAATTCCGAAATAAAAACAATACTTAGTTCATAAAACAAATACAAGAATCATTAATAACTTCCCGTATTTCAGTACTAACGTCAGAAACAGAAATATAACATGACTAACGATGTAACCATTCGCATTGTTGGTTGGAGCCGCTGCAAAGCCGGAGCTATGCATGGGCAGAGACAGATAGTGGCGCGCAGCCCTAAGCGCTTGCCGAGAGAGAGAAAGCAACAGAGACAGAAGGAGACAGATGTTTCCTTCTTTCTCTAGCTGCGTCGCGATTGTTATCCAACGATCGATTACATTCTAGATCAGTGACTGGGGGCACAGTAACCACGCAGTGTTACAGCGATTCAGTTGCTAGTGAATTGATAATTTCTTTCGTTTGTTTACGTGCAGCTAAGAGCGAGATGAACTTAAAGACTGCGTTTGTGAGTGCCACGTCATTTTGCTGCTGTAAGGGCTGTACAAAGCGTCTTTTTACTGAAATAAAGAGAATTTTAAATTTCTTCAACCAAGACTTTTAATTTTACGAACCCACAAATGCACAATCTACTATCTGCAGTCCAAATTCTGCGCAACTTAAATAATTTGTGTAATCATTAGCTACAGAAATGCTTTGCGGGTGAACATATAGAACATCTGCATCATAGCTTGAAGATAAAATATTTAAGCAAAAACTTTCTATGGGTCCTGTTGTATCTGAATTGGATATGAGCGTCAACTAGAAAATTCGCATAAGAAGAGACAAGTGAAACATTCCTTTCTCTTTGGGGCTTAATGAAAGGAAAATACACTCGCCCTTTTTCCTTTATCTTGTGAACAAATGAAGTTTTACTAACTGTATCATCATTGTTGTCTAGATGACAACAGAATGAGAAACTTTAAACAGCAAATTTAAGTGTAATACCTCCTCTAGGAATTCTGTGGGGCGGATTTTGGCATACTAATTTTGCGGTGTGACTTTGTGGGTTCGTAGAATTAAAAGTCTGGTTTGCAGAAATTCAAAACGCTCTTTATTTCAGGTAAAAATACCTTTTCTACAACCCTGCCAGCAGCAGAACGACGTAACATATAAACGCAGTACTGAATGTCTTTGGTTTTTTTTTAAAACTTTAATTATAAAATATATACCCATATATAGATATATATTTTTTTTCTTATTTAACCGATTTTTCATTATTTCCGTTTATTTTCTCACAAGTATTCACTATACACATAAACACCCATGCCCAAGGCGGGACTCGAACCCGCGATCCTCTACGCGGCGGAACACTAGAGATATACGCTTTAGTGACCATGGCTGCGAGGGCCGGCTAGTTACTTCACCATACGTAAACAAGCAAAAGAATTCAGTACGGCATACTTCAAACAGCTGCACACACAATTAACAGCTCAACTCGCAACTCCCTAAAACAACTGACACGCAACTAAAACTTTGCCTGTTTTTATATCGTCGGTCCTCTTATTTAGTGGATCGTTTGGTAACAATCAGGGTGGCAACGGGAAATTCCAGATTATCTCTCTCTCTCTCTCTCTCTCTCTCTCTCTCTCTCTCTCTCTCTCTCTCTCTCTCTCTCGGCAAGTATTCAGCGCTCACGTAGCTCTCAGTCTTTCTTTCGCACGAGTCCAGTACTGGCTTGTCGCGGCTCCAACACAAAAAATGCAATCGGTGACAATACGCTGCAATATTACACATACAAATTCAGTAAAATGATACATTGCTTCTTTAGTTTATAGACAAGAATATCTATGCATTTAAAAATGTTCTACACCTTAGAGGAAAATGCATTATTCTAGCAATAATTGACGATGATAAAAGCAATAATCAGATTATGGAAAAAGAAAATATTCTAAGTTATTAAATTTGTCACTAGAAATTAAGTAGGTAGGTTCTATAATACATTAGTATATCTCTAAAAATGAATATGAGTCTATAAGAATGATGAGGCAACTACTGTTTAATTGTTTATCTATTTTATAAATATCGCTACAAAGCGAAGAGAGTCCTTATCTTGCAGGGCCAACTTCTCCAATGCGTATCAGAGGAAGCATCTATTCCTCTCAGAGAATTTCATAACAAGACACCGAATGCTAGGACGGAACGTATCTTTAACATGCCCGTACAACGACTCATTTAACTTTACAGTTCATTTTTTTTTTTTTTGTAATTTACGTCCTCCAACATCAAGTCATATCGTACGATGAATGGAATGAATGAAAAGATGATCAAATGAGTCCGGGGTCCATGGAGCTTAGAGTTCCCTGACATTCGTCTTGAAGGATCAGGGAAAACCTCGGAAAAAGCCTTATCCAGGTAACTCACCCTGACCGAGATTCGAACTCGGGACCTCTTGAACGTTAAGCAGATATGCTACCACCACGCTACCAAAGTAGGAGTTTACAGTTCATTTCACTTGATTTTTTAATATACTAAATAGTTAATACTGTATTCCCAATTAAAGAAATATTTAGTTCGGTCAATAATGATTAGCACTCCTGCAAAGTAGCAGTTTAAACTGCGTCGATGTATGGGTAAAGATAGGAGACAGCACTTTCTACTGCCACCAGATGATGTTGCTACTTCACAAAGATGGCGCAAAATTTTGTACCATCTTGTGTGTACAAAAAGAAGTCGCCTAGGGCTAGATATGGTGAGTCAAGCAGTTCAGGCCGTAATTCGTGGATTTTCACTATTCCAACTGCTGAGCTGTGAAACGGTGCGTTGTCTTGGCGAAACAGGATTTTCCTTTTCTGCAAATGTGGCAGTTTTTCCGCAAGTTCTGCCTTAAGCTTGTCAAGTTATGATGCGTAGTATGCTCTTGTAATGGTTTTTCGTTTTTGAAGATAATCGATTAAAATAACTCCATCACTATCCCCCCCCCCAAAAAAAAGTCGTCATCACATTCCCAGCCAAATATATATATTTTGCAGAATTGGACTTCACTGTTATGACTGTATTGTTGTTTCGGGCGTTTGATGTTGTATCAAAGTGTCATCTACAGTAATTAATCGGCGCCAAAACTCGGATTTATTGCGCGTAAACTGCTTCAACAGAGCGTTGGAAATGTTTATTCGAACTCGTTTTTTGGTCTAACGTAAGTAAACGCGGCACCCAACATACGGACAGCTTTCTAATGTCTAAATGTTGATTTAATATGTGACAAACACGTTCTTTTGTCATGTTCATAGCCTCTGATATCTCTCTCACTCTAATTCGGCGGTCGTCTAGCACCATTTGGTGAACGTTGGCGATGTTTTCGCCGGTAGTTGCAGTTTTTGAAAGTCCCGAACTTTCATCGTCTCCCAAGCTCTTACCGCCACGTTTAAATTCAGCTACCAATAATTTCATTGTGGTAAATGATGGTGCAGAGACCCCTACACAGAATCCAAATTATCTTTGATTTGCGTAGGCTTATTGACTTTGAAAAACAAATATCTAATGACAGCTCATACTTGATTTTGTCCATTTTTATAAAAAAAAAACACTCACAGCAACTCACTCAAACGACTGTTACATCACAACTGAGCATCCAAAATGGTTGAAACTTAAATGAGTATTTGTCAACAGATGAACAATGAAGTAAACTAGTTTTTATTTACTAGTGTGGCCATCTTCATGTTGAGGTCGGAAACTTTTCAGACCACCCTCGTGCACACTGGGTTACAACGTATTACATATTGCTAATATTATGTATACATGTTGATATGCGCCCACCTCGGCAGCGCAAATGGCAGCGTGTCTGTCTCACGTTCAAGAGGTCTCGAGTTCGAATCTCAGTCAGGGTGAGTTACCTGGATAAGGTTTTTCCGGGGCTTTCCCTCAGCCTTAAAGGCAAATGTTGGGTAGCTATAAGCTTCGCGGACCCTGGACAGATGTGAGCATCATTTCATCCATTTCATTCACCTTCCGATATGACTTTACTTTGGTGGACGTAAAATAAAAAATAAATCATGTTGATATGCGATGTCAATTTTAGGTAAACAGACAAAGGAAACTAGATAATCACAAACTGAATATTGAGCACTCGTGCCTACTTCCTTACTTCGCTGTATCTAAAGACTTGCACAAAATGTAGACAACTGTATCTCATCGCTTGCAGGACCACCCTATATTACTGCCTGTGCTGAAAGGTACTTGACGGCAAACAACTTGAGGAGCCCTTAACGTTAATGGATAAACCAAAGGACTATTGAACCTTTTTTCTTCCAGCACGAAGTATTAGAAAGTTCTGCGGATATTGATGACTTTCACTGAGAGATAAATAAAGCTTATAAATTGTGTTTTTCTATGTTTAATGCTTCAGTAAAACCAAGAAAGAAATGTTGGTTTATGGAACAGATTTCTCAGAGTTTGAAAGCTTTACTTTTACTGGGGGATGACAAATATACTCGTATACAGTGATATAAATCATTCCCATACTATTGTACTTACAAGAGCTCATAATTCCAAAATTCTGCCTTGAGCTGAATATGTTTAGTACTTGCTCTGGTTAGTGTTCAAGTATCTAGCCTTTCTAAAGAATTTAAACTACATTTAGAATAAATGTTACCGAATTTCAGATGTCTTTATGCAACAACAACCAATAATAATGTATTATTATTATTATTATTATTATTATTATTATTATTATTATTATTATTATTATTATTATTATTATTATTATTATTATTATTATTATTATTATTATTATTATTATTATTATTATTATTATTATTATTATTATTATTATTATTATTATTATTATTATTATTATTATTATTATTATTATTATTATTATTATTATTATTATTATTATTATTATTATTATTATTATTATTATTATTATTATTATTATTATTATTATTATTATTATTATTATTATTATTATTATTATTATTATTATTATTATTATTATTATTATTATTATTATTATTATTATTATTATTATTATTATTATTATTATTATTATTATTATTATTATTATTATTATTATTATTATTATTATTATTATTATTATTATTATTATTATTATAATTATTATTATTATTATTATTATTATTATTATTATTATTATTATTATTATTATTATTATTATTATTATTATTATTATTATTATTATTATTATTATTATTATTATTATTATTATTATTATTATTATTATTATTATTATTATTATTATTATTATTATTATTATTATTATTATTATTATTATTATTATTATTATTATTATTATTATTATTATTATTATTATTATTATTATTATTATTATTATTATTATTATTATTATTATTATTATTATTATTATTATTATTATTATTATTATTATTATTATTATTATTATTATTATTATTATTATTATTATTATTATTATTATTATTATTATTATTATTATTATTATTATTATTATTATTATTATTATTATTATTATTATTATTATTATTATTATTATTATTATTATTATTATTATTATTATTATTATTATTATTATTATTATTATTATTATTATTATTATTATTATCATTATTATTATTATTATTATTATTATTATTATTATTATTATTATTATTAAAGTTCAATGAAACCTCTTTTAAGGTTTTTCTGAACGTCCTCCATAGAAGGTCACATTGGACGAGGAATGAAATGAATGTTAATGATGCTCAAATGAGCCCAAGGGACATAGAATGGAGAGTTGCCGACACTCATATCAGAGTAAGGGAAAATCGCGGAAAATTCCTTATCCAGGTAGCACACCTTGATCGAAATTCGACAGCAGGCAGACACACTACTCCCGCACCACAGAGAAGGCTATTCATTTAGTTAACCTCTCTGCTTAGAATAACTTTAAAACCTTCAGGAAAGAAATAAATGACATTTTCTTTTCTGTAGCCGAAGGAACAGATGATCAGGGAATTGCTTAAAACTTTAGAGTAGGGGTTATAGAATTCGTGTAAAACTTTGAAGTACGAGAAAGTGATAGCGAAGCTATAATATTGAAAACATTAACAATAAAATGAGAGATCGTAGGCTTCCACGGCCGGAGTTAATATTGTGACTTTGTGGGTTCGTGAAATGAAAAGTCCAATTGCACCACTCAAAAATGTCCTTAATTTTCACCGACTTACAGTTGCCAATTACACAGAATTACGTAATGCACATAATTACGATTCATCAGTTCGTCCCTTACAGTTCCACTTGCACTCGTAATTACGTAAACTCCTCCGACGCACGTACGCAGTCCGTCCCCTCACTGGGCGCTCCTCACAGCTCGCCAAGAACTGACTTCCTCCGGCCCGGCGCGTCGCTTATATAAGACCAACTGGCCAATCTAGAAGTTTCCGGATTAGACGAAACAACCCGCACGTTCGAGAATCCAGGGGGAGGGGAAGGAGATGGCACAGTGGCCCGCGATCCCTCTCCTAATCATCCCTTCAGTTAGTGACAGGAGACAAATGGGTAGGCGCGGCCAAAACGCCCCACGCCCGACCCCACCTACGGCCAGCCACACAGGGAGCTCCGACGTTCGGGTGACACTGCTCCCTCCTCAAAGGAAGGTGGCTGGTGCGTTGCAGAGTCCAAAGGGCATAACCGTGAACTGCCAGAGCCCTTGGCCCGTCGAGAATGCGGCCTTCTCCTTGTCTCTTGGGTCTAGAGCTACCTGCCAGTAGCCCGACTTCAGGTCCAGGGTCGAGAACCACTGTGCACCAGCTAGCGTGTCCAGGGTGTCGTCAATCCGGGGTAAGGGAAAACACTCCTTCAGGCTGACAGCGTTCAGCTTTCTGTAGTCTACGCAGAAGCGCAGCTCGCCATTCTTCTTCGTCACCAAGACTACAGGGGAACACCAAGGGCTGTCCGACTCTTCAGTCACTCTCCTGGATCTCATGTCCTCCAGCATGTCTCGTGCCGCCCGTTGCTTTGCCAGCGGAACGCGTCTAGGTGGTTGCCGAATAGGCCGGCCGGCCCCGGTGTCGATGCGGTGAAGCACTTTGTCCGTGCGGCCGTAGTCACTATCACCTTGGCTCCCCGTAGGGGAAGGGATCCGTCCCTTTCAGCTGCCAAAGTGTGGGCTGCGGACCCTTAGCACTCGTGGTACCTCTGACGTTACTAGAGGAACCTCGGGCCGAACAGCCGAGCCCCTCCTTCGGGAGTTGTTCGGATTGGGATGGCTTCGAGGGGGCAGTGTGTTCCCGATACCCGTGGGAGATTGGGTACGTCTTCGGACGGGGTTGAGGGAAGCCATTAAGTTTCCGGGTACTAGACTGCTTAGCTAGTAGAAGGTGTGCTAGATCACCAGGCGGCCCCACTGAGGTCATATCGGTAGACTTCACCTTGAGTGTTGACGCGCGTAAGTGGCGTATCCACTTCCATCCCGTCTTGTGTCCCTAGGACCAGATGGGGGGGGACTTGTTAGGAAACTAGGTCTTACCCTATGGAAAGCCCCACGGAGGGTGCCGGGCGCCCTTTAAGAGACAGCTCGGATAACTCCCTGGTTGAAAGAGACCCGGATCTCGTTCCTACGGGTTCAAGGCTAATGGGAGTGGAACCTCTGGACTCAACAACATATCACCTTGGCTGCAGACGCGCTGGTATCGTATTAGCAGTTGTCGAACTTTCTCCAGCTGATCTGCGGTCAGGTGGACGGCCGCCCTCTACAGTAAGCCTTCTAGCTGAGGCCCCAGATGTTGCGTCGGCAGCGGCTCCTGCGTCTTGTCAATTGCTGGTACGCTTACCACGGGCTTGCACGTTCCGAACTCCATCCCGGCCTTAACGTCGTGATCGGTGTCCGTTGGATTTAGCAGCCTCACTGGCAACTCCTCTCGGCAGGGCAGCAGTGCCCTGGCTACACATAATCGGTGCACAGGTGTCTTCTGATCCAGCATCATGTTCCTGGTTCTCTGGCCTTCCAGTCGCGCCGTCACCACCCCCTCGCTCCTCGCGGGGACAACCACGTCTTCGTTCAAGACGACACTGCAAATTTCAAGGCGCTCCTCTGTTTGACGGAGTACAACCTCTTCTCCGTTGAGCCGCAGGACCTTCTCGCCGACGTCGACCGTCGTCTCGTGGCTCCTGAGGGCATCCCTTCCGAGTATCACCCCGTCAGCCACCTTCGCGACGAACACCCACAGACGTACGGTACTCCCTCGCAAGGTCAGCTTCAGCAGGGCCTCCTTTGCTACAGGCAAGGTGTCGCCGGATGCCGTGACAAGCTGGTATGGTCGGCTCGGCTTCCTTGTCGGCAAACCTTCGCCACGTCAGGTCTGATGATTGTCACGGCCGTCTCGGTGTCCACCAGCGCGCGGCACGGCCGCCCTCTCACCCAACCGTCCGCGATGAAGCGGTCATCCATACGCCGGCTGACGGCGCGCAGTGTCACTCCAGGGGATGGTGGTGATGGCGCCGGCGTTCCCCTCTCCACGTCGGCCCTTACTCGTTTTCCGTCTGCTCATCCTGGTGTGGGCAGTCTCTTTGCAGGTGTCCAGGCTGTCCACACCCCCAACACAGGCCACTAGGTGTTCGCCGGCGTCCCTCGGCTGATCTTCTGTCTCCGGTGTGGCGGACACTCCTCGTTCTCGACGTCGGGATAGATGTTATCTTGGCCGCCTCCATCCTTAATGCTGCTGTCAGCGCCTCGTGGATGGTTTTATAATCGCCGAGCATGAGCCGCTGACGGATCTCCGTATCTCGTACCCCATCCATGAATGTGTAGGCAGCTTCCCGGGATACGAACTCTGGTGGGAGGTCGACTAGGGCCTTGCTAGCCAGTTGTTCAACTGCCAGGGCGAACTCCTGCAGCGTCTCCCGTGGCTGCCGTGACCTTGCTTTTAGCTGGCTACAGTACGCTGCGGCTAAGCGGTGGTTTCCGAAACGATTCTCCAGGGCCTCCCAGATGTCCTTGGGCGCCGCCGTTGTCTGCACCGCGTTTAGGACTTCCGCGGCCCGTCCCTGGAGGCTGGCTATTAACTGTGTGGCCTCCTCCTCTGGTGGCCATTTGTTGTGCTTGGCCACTGCGTCGAATTGGTGGCGGAAGACCTCAAACGTTGACGCGCCGTCATATTTCGGAGGTTTTACGCGCGCCGATGTTGTCTCGCGTCCCGGTGCGTCGGCCTTCAAATCATTCAACCTCCTGCCGCCGACGTCCTCTACCATGGCGTTCAGGGACTTGACGCTGCTGTCGGCCTTTCCTTCCAGCTAATTAACGCGGTTTGCCAGATCTCCGACGCGTTCGTCCACTTGGCCGATCCGGTTGCCGAGCCCCGTGACGTCCTCCCTCACGTCGGCCAACTGTTCCTCAAATTTGGCGGCGAGGGCCTCGTTCGCAACCTTCATTTCTTCCATCTTCTCCGTGAGGTTATCGTTAGCCTTCTTCATTTCTTCCAGCTTTGCGGCCAGGTGGTTATTTACCGCCTCCGTTTTTGCTGTTAGTTCCGCGGCCAGGTTGTTATTTGACGCTTCTGTTTTTGTTGTTAACTCGTTCATCTTCGCGTCCATTTTCTCGGTGATGTTGCCATTCGCCGTCTTCATTTCCGAGGTCAGTCCGGCCTTCATTTCCATCATCTCCAAAATCTTTTCCAATGCCGCGTCCATGGTTATAATGTTCGGAAATGTTGTCGTCCCGCTTCCTGACACCAGTGTGACTTTGTGGGTTCGTGAAATGAAAAGTTCAAGCCAGCCCCACAAGGAGCTCCGACATTCGGGTGACAATATAACTAGAAGCG
This sequence comes from Mantis religiosa, assembly GCA_030765055.1. NCBI lineage: Eukaryota > Metazoa > Arthropoda > Insecta > Mantodea > Mantidae > Mantis > Mantis religiosa. Next base: position 18,360,322 of record CM060948.1, read on the forward strand.
GACCGATATGAGAGAGTTTATTGAAGATAGATGGTCCTGGCATTTCGTCCAAAACTGCGATGGGTATCTTCAACGGCGCTATCGAAAAAGTGGAGTTGACTGTGTCTGAAGCATAAACTGTCAATGCTGACAGAAATCTTCACTAATTAACTCCAAGGACCGTCCATTCATTTTAAATATTTAGTGTTTCTAACACACGTGTTTGAATGGCACTCCGCACTTTAAGTTTGAGACATATTGAAAGGTGATTCTCACAGATACGTGTTTCAAACATGGCTAGATTTGATGATATGGAAGCTACTATTCGAAGGAAGTATTACTAGATGGTCTGAAAAGTTTCCTACTGCAACAAGAAGATGACAGCACTCGTAAATAGAAGCAAGTGAATTACGCTGATGTCCTGTTGACAGCTACACACCAAAGATTCAGCCATTTTGGACGCTCAGTTGCCATGTTGAGTGATCTTATGTGACTGTTTTTTTAAAAATGAACAAAATCGAGTATCGAGCTGTCATTAAATATTGGTTTTTGATAGGCAATACGCCTATGCAAATCAACGATGAGTTGGATTCTGTGTATTGGGAATCCGAACCATAATTTGCCACAGTGAAATTGGGGAAAGCTGAATTTAAACCTGACCGTAAGAGTTTGCGAGTCGATGAACTTACGGGGACGTCAAAAAACTGCTACGACCGAAGAAAACATCGCCAAAGTTCACCAAAAGATGATGGACGACCACCGAATTAAAGTAAGAGAGATAGCAGAGGCTATGAAAATGTCAAACAAACGTGTTTGTTACATATTACTTCAACATTTAGACAGTAGAAGGCTGTCCGTGTGTTGGGTGCCGCGTTTGCCCACGTTAGACCAAAAAAATGTTCGAATGAACATTTCCTATGCTCTTTTGGCGCAGTTAAGGCGCAATAAATCCGGTTAAGGCGCCGATTAACTACTGCAGATGAAACTTGGATGCACCATTATACGCCCGAAAGAAAAATAGAGCCCAAACAGTGGACTACAAAGCGGAAATCAGCTCCAAAACACCAAAAGGTGTTTTTTTTTCGGCTGGGAAAGTGATGTCGACTTTCATTTGGGATACTCATAGGCTTACTGTAATCCATTATGTTCAAAAAGAAAAGAATTGTTACAGGAGCATATTACGCATCATTAGTTGATAAACTGAAGACAGAACTTGCGGCAAAACGGCCACATTAAAATCCTTCTTCACCAACACAACGCACCGCCTCACTCTTCAGCGGTTCCAATGGCAATAATCCAGGAATTACGGTTTGAACTGCTTGATTCACAAGATCTAGCCCCAAGCGACTTCTTTTTGTTCCCTTATTTGAAAATTGCACAAGGAGGACAGAGATTTTCATCAAATGAAGAGGCAATCAACTTCGTGAACAATTATTTTGCAGAGAAAAGCGCCGAGTACTATTTGGGCGGGTTACAGAGATGAGAACATCGCTGGGAGGAGCGTGTACAGTTATAAGGAGACCATGTTGAAAAACGCCGAGTACTATTTGAACGGATTTCAGAGATGGGAGCATCACTGGGTGAAGTGTGTAGAGTTACAAGGAGACTATGTTGAAAAACGCCAAGTACTATTTACACGGGTTACAGAGAAGAGAACAACGCTGGGAGAAGTGTGTAGAGTTACAAGAAGACTATGTCGAAAAGCGCCGAGTACTATTTGGGCGGGTTACAGAGATGAGAACATCGCTGGGAGGAGCGTGTACAGTTATAAGGAGACCATGTTGAAAAACGCCGAGTACTATTTGAACGGATTTCAGAGATGGGAGCATCGCTTGGTAAAGTGTGTAGAGTTACAGGGAGACTATGTTGAAAAACGCCGAGTACTATTTGAACGGATTTCAGAGATGGGAGCATCGCTTGGTAAAGTGTGTAGAGTTACAAGGAGACTATGTTGAAAAACGCCGAGTACTATTTGAACGGATTTCAGAGATGGGAGCATCACTGGGTGAAGTGTGTAGAGTTACAAGGAGACTATGTTGAAAAACGCCGAGTACTATTTGAACGGATTTCAGAGATGGGAGCATCGCTTGGTAAAGTGTGTAGAGTTACAGGGAGACTATGTTGAAAAACGCCGAGTACTATTTGAACGGATTTCAGAGATGGGAGCATCACTTGGTGAAGTGTGTAGAGTTACAAAAAGACTATGTTGAAAAACGCCAAGTACTATTTGAACGGATTTCAGAGATGGGAGCATCACTGGGTGAAGTGTGTAGAGTTACAAGGAGACTATGTTGAAAAACGCCGAGTACTATTTGAACGGATTTCAGAGATGGGAGCATCACTGGGTGAAGTGTGTAGAGTTACAGGGAGACTATGTTGAAAAACGCCGAGTACTATTTGAACGGATTTCAGAGATGGGAGCATCGCTTGGTAAAGTGTGTAGAGTTACAGGGAGACTATGTTGAAAAACGCCGAGTACTATTTGGACGTGTTACAGAGATGGGAGCATCACTGGGTGAAGTGTGTAGAGTTACAAGGAGACTATGTTGAAAAACGCCGAGTACTATTTGAACGGATTTCAGAGATGGGAGCATCGCTTGGTAAAGTGTGTAGAGTTACAGGGAGACCATGTTGAAAAACGCCGAGTACTATTTGAACGGATTTCAGAGATGGGAGCATCGCTTGGTAAAGTGTGTAGAGTTACAGGGAGACTATGTTGAAAAACGCCGAGTACTATTTGAACGGATTTCAGAGATGGGAGCATCGCTTGGTAAAGTGTGTAGAGTTACAAGGAGACTATGTTGAAAAACGCCGAGTACTATTTGAACGGATTTCAGAGATGGGAGCATCACTTGGTGAAGTGTGTAGAGTTACAAGGAGACTATGTTGAAAAACGCCGAGTACTATTTGAACGGATTTCAGAGATGGGAGCATCACTGGGTGAAGTGTGTAGAGTTACAAGGAGACTATGTTGAAAAACGCCGAGTACTATTTGAACGGATTTCAGAGATGGGAGCATCGCTTGGTAAAGTGTGTAGAGTTACAGGGAGACTATGTTGAAAAACGCCGAGTACTATTTGAACGGATTTCAGAGATGGGAGCATCACTTGGTGAAGTGTGTAGAGTTACAAAAAGACTATGTTGAAAAACGCCAAGTACTATTTGAACGGATTTCAGAGATGGGAGCATCACTGGGTGAAGTGTGTAGAGTTACAAGGAGACTATGTTGAAAAACGCCGAGTACTATTTGAACGGATTTCAGAGATGGGAGCATCACTGGGTGAAGTGTGTAGAGTTACAGGGAGACTATGTTGAAAAACGCCGAGTACTATTTGAACGGATTTCAGAGATGGGAGCATCGCTTGGTAAAGTGTGTAGAGTTACAGGGAGACTATGTTGAAAAACGCCGAGTACTATTTGGACGTGTTACAGAGATGGGAGCATCACTGGGTGAAGTGTGTAGAGTTACAAGGAGACTATGTTGAAAAACGCCGAGTACTATTTGAACGGATTTCAGAGATGGGAGCATCGCTTGGTAAAGTGTGTAGAGTTACAGGGAGACTATGTTGAAAAACGCCGAGTACTATTTGAACGGATTTCAGAGATGGGAGCATCACTTGGTGAAGTGTGTAGAGTTACAAAAAGACTATGTTGAAAAACGCCAAGTACTATTTGAACGGATTTCAGAGATGGGAGCATCACTGGGTGAAGTGTGTAGAGTTACAAGGAGACTATGTTGAAAAACGCCGAGTACTATTTGAACGGATTTCAGAGATGGGAGCATCACTGGGTGAAGTGTGTAGAGTTACAAGGAGACTATGTTGAAAAACGCCGAGTACTATTTGGACGGGTTACAGAGAAGAGAACAACGCTGGGAGAAGTGTGTAGAGTTACAAGAAGACTATGTTGAAAAACGCCGAGTACTATTTGAACGGATTTCAGAGTTTTGAGCATCACTGGGTGAAGTGTGTAGAGTTACAAGAAGACTATGTTGAAAAACGCCGAGTACTATTTGAACGGATTTCAGAGATGGGAGCATCACTGGGTGAAGTGTGTAGAGTTACAAGGAGACTATGTTGAAAAACGCCGAGTACTATTTGGACGGATTATAGAGATGGGAGCATCACTGGGTGAAGTGTGTAGAGTTACAAGGAGACTATGTTGAAAAACGCCGAGTACTATTTGGACGGATTATAGAGATGGGAGCATCACTGGGAGAAGTGTGTAGAGTTACAAGAAGACTATGTTGAAAAACGCCGAGTACTTTTTGGACGGATTATAGAGATGAGAGCATCGCTGGGTGAAGTGTGTAGAGTTACAAGGAGACTATGTTGAAAAACGCCGAGTACTATTTGGACGGATTATAGAGGTGAGAGCGTCGCTGGGAGAAGTGTGTAGAGTTACAAGGAGACTATGTTGAAAAACGCCGAGTACAATTTGAACGGATTATAGAGATGAGAGCATCACTGGGTGAAGTGTGTAGAGTTACAAGGAGACTATGTTGAAAAACGCCGAGTACTATTTGGACGGATTATAGAGATGGGAGCATCACTGGGTGAAGTGTGTAGAGTTACAAGGAGACTATGTTGAAAAACGCCGAGTACTATTTGGACGGATTATAGAGATGAGAGCATCGCTGGGAGAAGTCTGTAGAGTTACAAGGAGACTATGTTGAAAAACGCCGAGTACTATTTGGACGGATTATAGAGATGAGAGCATCACTGGGTGAAGTGCGTAGAGTTACAAGGAGACTATGTTGAAAAACGCCGAGTACTATTTGGACGGATTATAGAGATGGGAGCATCACTGGGTGAAGTGTGTAGAGTTACAATGAGACTATGTTGAAAAACGCCGAGTACTATTTGGACGGATTATAGAGATGAGAGCATCGCTGGGAGAAGTGTGTAGAGTTACGAGGAGACTATGTTGAAAATCGCCGAGTACTATTTGGACGTGTTACAGAGATGCGAGCATCACTGGGTGAAGTGTGTAAAGTTACAAGGAGACTATGTTGAAAAACGCCGAGTACTATTTGAACGGATTTCAGAGATGGGAGCATCACTGGGTGAAGTGTGTAGAGTTACAAGGAGACTATGTTGAAAAACGCCGAGTACTATTTGAACGGATTTCAGAGATGGGAGCATCACTGGGTGAAGTGTGTAGAGTTACAAGGAGACTATGCTGAAAAACGTCGACTACTACTTGGACGGGTTGCAGAGATGGGAGCATCGCTGGGAGAAGTGTGTAGAGTTACAAGGAGACTATGTTGAAAAACGCCGAGTACTATTTGGACGTGTTACAGAGTTGGGAACATCGCTGGGTGAAGTGTGTAGAGTTACAAGGAGACTATGTTGAAAAACGCCGAGTACTATTTGAACGGATTTCAGAGTTTTGAGCATCACTGGGTGAAGTGTGTAGAGTTACAAGGAGACTATGTTGAAAAACGCCGAGTAGTATTTGAACGGATTTCAGAGATGGGAGCATCACTGGGTGAAATGTGTAGAGTTACAAGGAGACTATGTTGAAAAACGTCGAGTACTACTTGGACGGGTTGCAGAGATGGGAGCATCGCTGGGTGAAGTGTGTAGAGCTACAAGGAGACTATGTTGAAAAACGCCGAGCACTATTTGTACGGATTACAGAGATGGGAGCATCGCTGGGAGAAGTGTGTAGAGTTACAAGGAGACTATGTTGAAAAACGTCGAGTACTATTTGGACGGGTTAGAGAGATGGGAGCATCGCTGGGAGAAGTGTGTAGAGTTACAAGGAGACTATGTTGAAAAACGCCGAGCACTATTTGTACGGATTACAGAGATGGGAGCATCGCCGGGAGAATGTGTAGTTACAAGGAGGCTATGTTGAAAAACGTCGAGTAGTATTTGGACGGGTTAGAGAGATGGGAGCATCGCTGGGAGAAGCGTGTAGAGTTACAAGGAGACTATGTTGAAAAACGTCGAGTACTATTTGGACGGGTTAGAGAGATGGCAGTATCGCTGGGAGAAGTGTGTAGAGTTACAAGGAGACTATGTTGAAAAACGCCGAGCACTATTTGTACGGATTACAGAGATGGGAGCATCGCTGGGAAAAGTGTGTAGAGTTACAAGGAGACTATGTTGAAAAACGTCGAGTAGTATTTGGACGGGTTACAGAGATGAGAGCAACGCTGGGAGAAGTGTGTAGAGTTACAAAGAGACTATGTTGAAAAACGTCGAGTAGTATTTGGACGGGTTACAGAGATGGGAACATCGCTGGGAGAAGTGTGTAAAGTTACAAGGAGACTATGTTGAAAAACGCCGAGTACTATTTGGACGTGTTACAGAGATGGGAACATCGCTGGGAGAAGTGTGTAGAGTTACAAGGAGACTATGTTGAAAAACGTCGAGTAGTATTTGGACGGGTTACAGAGATGGGAACATCGCTGGGAGAAGTGTGTAGAGTTACAAGGAGACTATGTTGAAAAACGCCGAGTACTATTTGGACGGGTTACAGAGATGGGAGCATCGCTGGGAGAAGTGTGCAGAGTTACAAGGAGACTATGTTGAAAAACGCCGAGTACTATTTGGACGTGTTACAGAGATGGGAACATCGCTGGGAGAAGTGTGTAAAGTTACAAGGAGACTATGTTGAAAAACGCCGAGTACTATTAGGACGGGTTACAGAGATGGGAACATCGCTGGGAGAAGTGTGTAGAGTTACAAGGAGAGTATGTTGAAAAACGCCGAGTACTATTTGGACGTGTTACAGAGATGGGAGCATCGCTGGGAGAAGTGTGTTAAGTTACAAGGAGACTATGTTGAAAAACGCCGAGTACTATTTGGACGTGTTACAGAGATGGGAACATCGCTGGGAGAAGTGTGTAGAGTTACAAGGAGACTATGTTGAAAAACGTCGAGTAGTATTTGGACGGGTTACAGAGATGGGAACATCGCTGGGAGAAGTGTGTAGAGTTACAAGGAGACTATGTTGAAAAACGCCGAGTACTATTTGGACGGGTTACAGAGATGGGAGCATCGCTGGGAGAAGTGTGTAGAGTTACAAGGAGACTATGTTGAAAAACGTCGAGTAGTATTTGGACGGGTTACAGAGATGGGAACATCGCTGGGAGAAGTGTGTAAAGTTACAAGGAGACTATGTTGAAAAACGTCGAGTAGTATTTGGACAGGTTACAGAGATGAGAGCAACGCTGGGAGAAGTGTGTAGAGTTACAAAGAGACTATGTTGAAAAACGTCGAGTAGTATTTGGACGGGTTACAGAGATGAGAGCATCGCTGGGAAAAGTGTGTAGAGTTACAAAGAGACTATGTTGAAAAACGTCGAGTAGTATTTGGACGGGTTACAGAGATGAGAGCATCGCTGGGAGAAGTGTGTAGAGTTACAAGGAGACTTTGTTGAAAAACGCCGAGTACTATTTGGACGGGTTACAGAGATGGGAGCATCGCTGGGAGAAGTGTGTAGAGTTACAAGGAGACTATGTTGAAAAACGTCGAGTAGTATTTGGACGGGTTACAGAGATGGGAACATCGCTGGGAGAAGTGTGTAAAGTTACAAGGAGACTATGATGAAAAACGTCGAGTAGTATTTGGACAGGTTACAGAGATGTGAGCATCGCTGGGAAAAGTGTGTAGAGTTACAAGGAGACTATGTTGAAAGACGTCGAGTAGTATTTGGACAGGTTACAGAGATGAGAACATCGCTGGGAGAAGTGTGTAGGGTTACAAGGAGACTATGTTGAAAAACGTCGAGTAGTATTTGGACGGGTTACAGAGATGTGAGCATCGCTAGGAAAGGTGTGTAGAGTTACAAAGAGACTATATTGAAAAACGTCGAGTAGTATTTGGACGGGTTACAGAGATGAGAGCATCGCTGGGAGAAGTGTGTAGAGTTACAAGGAGACTATGTTGAAAAACGCCGAGTACTATTTGGACGGGTTACAGAGATGAGAGCATCGCTGGGAGGAGTGTGTAGAGTTACAAGGAGACTATGTTGAAAAACGTCGAGTAGTATTTGGACGGGTTACAGAGATGAGAGCATCGCTGGGAAAAGTGTGTAGAAACATAAAATTCTGAAAAAATTGGTTGTATGTTTATTAGGTCGGAAACGACTCAGACCACCTATTTAATATAGGTAAGCAGATGTAACATGCAGGGTCGGCTCGTCCCTAAGTGCTGCAGTGATGCAGCACGCTCTTTTCTATTTTATAGATTACATTGCAGAAAGTTTAACAGAGCATGTAAATAATAATGCATTATTATATGTGTAAGAAATCGAGTACGACCAATAATGAACTCTTGATGCATGGAAAACACATGCGTAACTAATGAAGCGTACTGAGAGCCGGCAAGCCTTCGCTGCACGGTAAAGCATAGTTACAGCTGTAGAACTTCAATATGCATTGATAATAATTTAACAATCTATCATTACTTTATATTTTAGTTCTAGAAATTACGTCCATGCTTCGTACGTAAACAGATTCAATACCTGATGGTTATTAAATCGCAGGGCAGATTGTGAGCACCTCCTCTACTGACCTCACGTAACAAAACAAAAATTGGGTAGAAAATGGCATGTTAAAAACCGATGATCAGGTCTTCTTTTTTCTACAGTCAAGATTATTTATTTAATTATTTAAATTTGAAAGGGTGCTGTTTTCCTCTTTAGCTCAATCTCAGTTTATTCTGTTAATATACTTTCAATCCGTACTTGATTTTAAATGTAAAATACTTTGCTTTGAACCCCTTATACAAATAGCTCTAGAATGTGAAAATTCTGTAAAACGTTTTAAAAATGTTATTGTTGTCATAAAATGTAAAATTCTCTTAAAGCTATGTAGGCGTAAATTTATAGGAAACGAACATAAAATATATAAACTCTCACGGATACAAAGCGGGCATTTCAAGTAGTATATAAGAACAGCTGGCATGACAGCTTAGCGGGGAGGTCCGATGCTACAGGGTCGCTCTTAGGAGCTGCTTACACTTACAAATACATAGTCCCTGTGAACTTGGCGTGAAATACGACACTAGGCCACGGTGTTAAAAGTGGCACTAACCCATGTAGTGACCATGACCTCCCTTTTAAATCAATTTTACAAACATGTACTACTGATCCAGGAATTACTATTCAAATATCTCCGGTATGCATTCGACATTTGTATTAGGTGGTTTCTTAAGTAAGGTCAGTTTTTCTATTTTCGTGTTTTGGGAAATTTATTGGGTTTCTTTGGTTTGGCACTGCTATTTACAGGAGGCCATGTCTACAATAGTTTTGGGTATATTGTGAGCATGTATTACTCGACAAAGCGTTGAGGCGTATTGACCTTCAAGTGACCAGCGCTGTGACCCTCAGAAATAGTTGATGTCCTACGGCATGTGACCATGGAGGAGATGGCTGCGAGTATATCAACACCAGCTGTGAGGATTAAAATTTATGTATTAAAATTTATGTTTTAATTGGAGGAGGAAATTAATTTTGTGCATTAAAATTTTTCTTGGTTATTAATTTTAATTGTGATACTAATTTTATAAATAATATTTCAGGAAGTTAGAGTAAAGTTATATATATGTAGGGGAGGGTGGTCCTCAGTGAGACACAATATTTTTAAAATCCCATACTTCTTTCTATTTTGATGTGTTGTGAATGCAAATAGGTGACATGCTTTCATTATTCCTTTATTAACAAATGCAAAATATAAAAACATTGATTTTAATAATCATGAAGACACGCCATACCAATATTCAAATGAATGCAAATCGTCTCACATGATCCCATAGTGTTATCTGGTAGTTTTCTGTCAGTTACACTACTGGGTAAGAAGTCTGTATTCCTATCGAATGGGAATATTCCAGTCTTACGAAAACCTGCAGTAATGTTTGTTGGCGTCATGCTCCGCTTGAAGGCAGGAATGTCTCGAAACAAGGTCCACTGTTTCCCTCATGTTATCAATTGAGAATGTACCAATTTGAGACTTTCTTTACCTGTTTCTAGTCATTCTGGAAGAAAAAAAATTGTGAGCTTAATTAATTTATCAATTTCAGTAGTGTCTCACACTGCCCCACCTACCACTGTCTCATTGTGAACCACGTGCTCATAAAAATATTTATATTATTATATAATCTTAAACTTCAACCCCACTGTTCATTATTTATTTAGTTCTGAAGAAGAAACCCACTGCTTTTAAGAAAAGCAAAATGCATAATAATATAAAGAAAGAATAAAACAATAAAGCACACCCTGAAAATTTTCCTTTACTCATCCGAAAATAAAGATTTGCTTGTGACCAGAAACTCCATTCCCGCGGCTATAAGGGCAATCCCCGAGCTTGCATTGTGTGCAAGTATTCCTTTGTATAACGTAATTTAGTGACTTATATCAGTTTGTTTATTTTGTGTGAGTTTAAAACTTTATTCAGTGTATGAGTAATTTAATATGAGGAAAACTTTAACCCATAAATGATGAACACGGATAATGAACTTCTCAACACTGCCTTTTCAAGGAGAACATTAGAAGAAAGGGTTAGTGCGCATGGACTTCATTTCTCGAAAATAGGTGAGTTGCATGGACTTTTTCACGCAGCACGTTGTCATTTTTCGACACGAGCCGCCACTGGTAAAATGGTTGCTTTTCACTACACAATTAAGCGTGCGATGTAATACGAGGGCTGTTCAATAAAGAAGGATCACATTTTTTTTGACAACGTACCTTTACTCATCCTCATAATTGTGATGGTCCTTCTCAAAATAGTCTCCCCTGAATGCGATGCACTTGTCCCAGCGTTTCTGCCAGTCTTCAAAGACATGCTGGAAACCATTTTTGAGAGATCCTTCAAAATCACATCCGCAGCCTTCACCACTGCTTCTGATGATGTATAATGCCTCCCACGAAGATGTTTCTTCAAGTTAGGGAATAGAAAAAAGTCACATGGGGCTAAATCCGGACTATAGGGAGGGTGAGGGATGCACTTCACGTTGATTTTTGCAAGATATTCAGCAACAACATTGGCAATATGCGGCAGTGCATTATCGTGGTGCAGCTTCAAGCCTGCTTCAAGGAAATGTGGTGTTTTGTCCCTGATATGGACTTTCAATGTTTTCAGGATATTCCTGTAGCATTGTACAGTTACTGATGTGTGTGCAGGTACAACATGCTGATAAACCATTCCATGAATATCAAAGAATGTGATGACCATAACTTTCCCAGCAGATGCAACCACTTTTGCGTTTTTCGGGGTTGGTGATGAAGGAGGTTTCCACAATGAGCCTTGCTGTTTGCTCTCAGGATCAAAATGATGTAGGCAAGTTTCATCAGCAGTGATTATGTTTGAAAGAAACTCCGGGTCTTCCTCTAACATCAACTTTAACTGCATGTTACCTCCATTACAGCGGTAGGTGATAATGAACATGTCTGAACTTGCCTGGTTCTCTCAGGCGGGAACCAGGAGTACCAACAATGAAACTACTACGGCGTGTTTGTTTCACATTAAGCTAACAGAATATAATAAGACTGAATTATGGTGCAAAAAATTACGGCTATAAAAATTATGACCATTCTTCGTATATTTGGTTTCTGATTATTCAGTTTAAATGATGCATTGTTAACAGTTTGTAAGCAACAATAGGAGTGATATACCTGGATTTATGATAGAGGAACTATGTAGACGGTTTCTTAATAAAGCTCTGTGTAGTGAAAAAGCACTTTTCCATTCCTATGTATTGTAACACTGGAATAACATTTTGTTTTGTTGGTTTTAGAAATTATTATGGCACATTCGAACAGTTTATTCACCATAAAGAACAAGCTGTTGTATGTTGTCAAAACAGTGCGCATTCTGGAAAGCGCCCAAAGTTATTATTCTATGAAGATGTGTATGTTTGACAATACTAAACTATCATTTGTCCATTGTGTGCGGTTATACCACAGAAACATTGCATACAAATAAATGTTCTAGCCACTAACAGCGATGCGCAGCTGGTTACCCATTAATTCTTAGCGGAAATGACAGATGTAGTAGTAGGGCGTTTGTTATCCCTTTCGATTGTTTTACATATGAGCTTTCTTTACCACTGGGGTACGGTCCAATACAGCCATACATAGCGTGTAATACATATGTATGAAAATATCATTTCAAAATGCAAAGAAATCCTAAAAGTTACTATGTACGTACTTTAACATTTGATTCCACTAGACTCAGGATTGTTGTCATTGTTGAATAATATGTTTAAAGTTACAATATAAATCAAAGTAAAAAATGGTAGTGATGGGTAAATCTATAGTAAAGTTTAATGATAACGGTTTTCAAAATCATATAATGTCACAAGTGACTGTTTTAATTAATACAGATAATACTCGTAGTTTATGTGTCGGGCTAACCAAAGACCACATGGCCAGATCGTACACGGGGGAAGAGTAGCTCAGTTGGTAGGGAATGCGTACTTTAGGAAAGGTTGGCGTTCATTTCCACAAAAGATATGGGTAACACCAATTATCACTACAATTCACTTAATAAGAATATTTACTAAACTAATTAATTACAAAATATGCTCCCTCAGACCATTAACTTACATAGCTAGGACATCACGCCCTGCCAGGTCAAAGACCTGCACACAAAGAGGAAGAGATTCACTTATACCAGAGGTGGAGTGACGTGTCACACGTACTACTGAAGTCACATAAACTATTATTTGTATTAATTAAAACAGTCACTTGTAGAATGTGACATGATTTTTCATATCCTTTCAGAGTATACACTGTCAGTGAATTTCAGAGAAAACACAGGTTTTCAATGAATTTGCATATCTAACAAAACAATGAACTTTTTAATACAAGAACAAGAATATAAAAAAAAGAAATTTTCTTTGTGAAAAATGTAATTTAGAATTGTTTCAAGATCAATGTAAACATTGATATCTAAGGAAGCGAGGGAGAGATGTCACAATGAATGTCACAATGGATATATGTTTAGTATTATAATTGCTAATCCCGTTTAACAGGGAGGAACTGAGCGGGATGGCTCAGGCGGTTTCATCTGCTGACCGCATTCGGGAGACCCGGATTCGATTTTCGTGGCCAATCTATCTGACCCATGGATTTTCTCGAGGTGTTCCCAGACGAATGTTGGTTAGGTTAATTACATTCCCCGAATTTCCTGTGCCTCTATTTCATCTCCATAATCATTTCATATAAACTCTCATCTGGTAGTCTGTTTCAGGGTAGAAGTGTCGGCGGATGTCTGGGCGGTGTATGGCAGGATGATATGCTCCTGGCAAACACGTTCTTCTCATGTAGGATGGTCTCAGGTTTCCGAGGCCGTTTCCATAACGCAGTTGGTTGAGCAGCTGGTTCTGCTTGCCTGCGGGGGAGTTAAGTACTAGTAATGTGTAGCGGACTCTGACCTCTGCACTGTCGTGGCACCTTTGGACTGCTGCCCTCTGTCTCCTCTCACATCATCCTTCCTTCGTGAAAAGCCCCACTTGGGACATAGGTACATTAAGCCCAGGCTGGTTGCCCTGATAAAATCAATCCAATCCAACCAAATCCAAGTAAAGAGATAAAGTCGCAGCAAACATGTGGTTTTCCGCCGCCAATGACTTCATTGTCCTGTGCTTTACTTCTTGAGCGACGTGATCCGAGTTGTCCCCCATCTCTTCTTCTAGCCGTATAACAAACACTCACGTCATCTCTCTGAGGACCGCCAGTTGTGCTTCACTGGAGAATAAATGAGATCTTACAGCAACTATTGCCCGATTTCACCAACATATGTTACGACTTAAGAGTTTAGCAATAGTTGTAACAAAAATTGCATTTTATCAACAAGTGTTAGCTTAACACTTGTGTTAAATCTCTTGTTAAACTAACAAACCAAATTTCTGTTGTTAAGTCGTTAACAATTGTAAATAGTCAAGATGGCCGGCGTGAACGCAGCTGTTGATGTCGACGTGCGCTATTTAAGAACGTCTAAATGACATTTGTTACAGAGTATGGCATATGAGGAGAAATTATTTTAAGGAGTTTTCAGAAGAAAATTTTCTACAGAGGTATAGACTGTCAATACAGGTTGCTATGAAGGTTACTGCGGAAGTTCAAGAGAGGTTACAACATGCTGATCTCGTCTTTGCTTCAAGTATTAATAACTTTAAGATTTTATAATTCACTGAATTATGTGGGTAATACAGTGTCCACCTCCCGTCTTGAAACTTTCAAGTAACTCGAAACTCGACCTCCTTCGCTCCTCGTTTTAAATTTAAGTAATACTTAGAACATACATCGAAAAGAATATGCCGATCATGCCTTTGCTTCAAGTTTTAATAACTTTGAGATTTTATAATTCACTGAATTGTGTGGATAATACATTTTCCACCACTCGTCTTGAAACGTTCAAGTCACTCGTCGTCACTTGTTCTTCTTCGCTCCTCGTTTTAAATATACGTAATACTTAGAACATACATCGAAAGGAATATGCCGATCTCGTCTTTGCTTCAAGTATTAATAAGTTTCCAATTTTATAATTCACTGAATTATGTGGATAGTACACTGTCCACCTTCCGTCTTGAAACGTTCAAGTCACTCGAAACTCGACCTTCTTCCCTCCTCGTTTTAAATTTATGTAATACAGACCTTAGTCCGCCTCGGCAGCATTGTGGTAGCATGTCTACATCACCTTCAAGAGGTCCTCAGTTTGAATCTCCGTCAAAGTGAGTTCCCTGAATGAGGTCTTTTTCCGGGGTTTCCCTTATCCTGAAAGACGAATGTCAGGTAACTCTAAGCTCTATGGACCCTGGGCTCATTTGAGCATAATTTCACCCATTCCATTTATCGTATCCTTCTTCGCACCTCGTTTTAAATTTACGTAGTACTGACGAGGTTGTCTCGTCTTTTAGTAGTGACATTTGAATTACATTTGTTTCCAATTTTTCCCCACATGACATCTTTCTCTTTTTCATTGACCGCATCCGTGCCCTTATTTGCCACCATATCCTTATACTTCGTCACCAATTTAAACAATAATTCTTTCTCCATGGATGAGAAATTTGTCTCATTTTACAGCTGTGTGCTGTGTGTGCAGACTAAAATGAAAATAAAGGCGCATCGCAGTACGTTAAAAAAAAGCACGACTTATAGCTGTAGTATTTACAAGTCTCTGGGCGTTAACACGTATTTGTTAACATTGACAGAAAACAGGTTGGTGAAATGCAAGAAATTTAACAGCTTTGTTAACTCTTTAACAAGTGTTACGTTACATTTGTTAACGTCAATTCTAACATCTGTTGGTGGAATCGGGCATAAGAGTATGCGGACAATTGAAGCATTTCTTGGTTTCCTCTATGGTGTAGACCAACATATCCTTGTCGAGATCTCCTACTCACCTCGTTATCCCTGATAACAGAAGCAATGAAATCAGTAGCTCCCAGTTTACTTCTGGCCTCCCTAAACTTCTAATCACTATTCACAGCAATTTCAGGGTCATTAGCCAGCAGTCTGTCCTCATCGTCATCTAATCTCTGTCCACCTCGCTAGCGTAGATGGTAGCATGTCTGCTTCACGCTCAACAGGACCCGAGTTTGAATCTTGGTCAGGGTGATGGATGGTGCGTTTTCTGGTTTTTTCCTTATCCTGAAAGGCGAATGTCGGGTGACTCTAAGCTCTATGGACCGTCGACTCACTTGAGCACAATTTCAACCATTGCATTCATTGTCCAATGTAACCTAAATTAAAACAAAACAAAATAGCTGCAAAGTGATTAGCTGCAAAGCCTCGTTTCCTTTGTAGCGTCATAATATAAAATTATAGAAGTACGTAATAACGAAGCTATTTTCCCCCACTTGTATTTTAAGCTCCACAAATTTCCCAAATACCTAGTTATCCCATCGAAGAACGTCCTTGTGTTTGACATTCTGTTTTGCGGGAGCTGTTCAATAAAGAATGATCACAATGTTTTTTGACAACATACCTTTACTCATCCTCATAATTTTGATGGTCCTTCTCAAAATAGTCTCCCGTGAATGCGATGCACTTGTCCCAGCGTTTCTGCAAGTCCACAAAGACATTCTGAAAACCATTTTTTGAGAGATCCTTCAAAAATCGCCTCCGCAGCCTTCACCACTGCCTCTGATGATGGATAATGCCTCTCACGAAGGCGTTTCTTCAAGTTAGGGAATAGAAAAACGTCATATGGGGATAAATCGGGACTATAGGGAGGGTGAGGGATGCATTTCACGTTGATTTTTGCAAGAAATTCAGCAACAACTTTGGCAAAATACGGCCGCGCATTATCGTGGTGCAGCATCTAGCCTGCTTCACGGAAATGTGGTCTTTTGCGCCTGTACGGGCTTGCAATGTTTTTAGGATATCCCTGCAGTATTGTCCAGTTACTGATGTGTGTGCAGGTACAACATGCTGATAAACCATTACATGAATATCACAGAATGAGATGGCCACAACTTTCCCAGCAGATGCAACCACTTTTGCAATTTTTGGAGGTTGGTGATGAAGGAAATTTCCACACTGAGCTTTGCTGTTTGCTCTCAGGATCAAAATGATGTAGCCAAGTTTCATCAGCAGTGATTACGTTTGAAAGAAACTCCGCATCTTCCTCTAACATCAACTTTAACTGCATACAGACCTGCATGCGAATGTCCTTTTGTCGGGAATCAACCATCTTGGAACCCATCGCGCACAAACTCGTCTCATGAGTAATGTTTCTGTCACCAACTTGTGGGTGGCACCCAATGAAATGTTCAGTATTTCAGAAAATGATCTTAAGGTAATTCTTCAATCCTCTCTCACAATGGCAGCAGCAGTGTTGATGTTTTCTTCCGTAAGAGCAGTAAGTGGAGCACTGGGTCCATCTTCTTTTGAAATTGATTGTCTCCCCTCTTTAAACACTTTAAACTACCTTCGAGCTGTGCTGTAGGGAAGAACAGACTTTCCATAGGCCTCCTGTAACATTGTATAGGCCTCAACTGAAAATTTTTTGAGACGAAAGCAGAATTTCAAAGCCGCATATTGTTCCTCACATGTTATCTCCATTACAGCGGTAGGCGACACTGAACATGTCTGAACATGCCTGGTTCTTACAGGCGGTAACCAGGAGTACCAACAGTGAAACTACTACGGAGTGTCTGTTTCACATTAAGCTAACAGAATAAAATAATATTGTCACCCAATTATCGGGAAGCACCACAAACAGCTGAGAAGGGACCGGAGGCTACGCCACGCCCACTCATTTGTCTCCTGTCACTAACTGAAGGGATGGTTAGGGGAGGGATGTCGGGCCCCTGAGCCGTCTCTTTACCCTTCTCCTAGGTTCTGGAAACTCGGGACATTCAATTTAATCGAGAACCTTCTAGATCGGCAAGCAGACCCTATATAAGCAACACGTCGTGCCAGGGGCAGTCAGTCAGTGTTTGACGTGCTAGCGAACGAGCGCCGTGTTAAGGAACGAGAAGACTGTGTACGTGCCTCGGAGTATTGTCCGTAATTACTAGTGCAAGTGAAATTGTAACGGACGAACTGGTGAATTGTAATTGTGTGCAGCACGTAATTCTGTGTAATTGGCAAGTGTTAAACTGTAAGTCGGTAGAAATAAAGAACATTGTTGAGTTTGTGTAATTGGACTTTTCATTTCACGAACCCACAAAGTCACAATTGGTGTCAGAAGTGCGACATAACACAATGGAGGCAGCATTAGAAAAGATTTTAGCGGAACTGAAACAAATGAAGGCGGCCAACGACAACATCACCGGGAAGATGGAAGAAATGAAGGCCGAATTAACAACAAAAACGGAAGCGGCAAATAACAGCCTGGCCGCGAAGCTGGAGACTACAAATAACAACCTGGCCGCGGAACTGAAACTAATGAAGACGGCTAACGACAACATCACCGAGAAGATGGAAGAAATGAAGGCCGAGTTAACCACAGAAATGAGAGCAGCGAACGGCAGTCTGGCCACGGAAATGAAGGCGGCGAACGAGGCTCTCGCCGCAAAGTTTGAAGAACAGTTGGCCGGCGTAAAAGAGGATGTCACAGAGTTAGGCGAGCGCGTCGAAGACCTGGCGAGCCGCGTTAATGAGCTGGAAGGAAAGGCCGATAACAGCGCCATGTCCCTGAGCGCCATGGTGGAGGACGTCGTCGGCAGGAGGTTGAAGGATTTGAAGGCCGACGCACCGGGACGCGACATAACATCGCCGCGCGTCAAACCTCCCAAGTATGACGGCGCGTCAACGTTTGAGGTCTTCCGCCGCCAGTTCGACACAGTGGCCAGGCACAACGGATGGTCACTGGAGGAGGAGGCCACACAGTTAATAGCCAGCCTCCAGGGAAGAGCCGCGGAAGTCCTGAACGCGGTGCAGACGACGGCGGCACCCAAGGACATCTGGGAAGCCCTGGAGAATCGCTTCGGGAACCACCGCTTAGCCGCAGCATACCGAAGCCAGCTAAAGGCAAGGTCGCAGCAGCCGGGGGAGACGCTGCAGGAGTTCGCCATAGCCATCGAGCAGCTGGCTAGCAAGGCCTTGGTTGACCTGCCACTGGAGTTCGTATCCCGGGAAGCCGCCTACAATTTTGTCGACGGGGTACGGGACGCGGAGATTCGTCAGCGCCTAATGCTCGGCGAATATAAAACCATACACGAGGCGCTGACAGCGGCATTAAGGATGGAGGCGGCCAAAGTAACATCTATTCCGACGTCGAGAACGAGGAGTGTCCGCTACGCCGGAGACAGGAGACCAGCTGAAGGACGCCGGCGAACACCTAGTGGCCTGTGTTGGGGATGTGGACAGCCCGGACACCTACAGAGAGACTGCCCACGCCAGGAAGAGCAGCCGGAAAACGAGTAAGGGCCGTCGTGGAGAGGGGCACGTCGGCGCCATCACCACCATCCCCTCGAGTGACACTGCGCGCCGTCAGCCGGCGTATGGATGACAGCCTCATCGCGGACGGTTGGATAAGAGGAAAGCCGTGCCGCGTGCTGGTGGACACCGGGGCGGCCGTGACCATCATCAGACCTGACGTGGCGAAGGGTTTGCCGACAAGGAAGCCAAGCCGGCCATACCAGCTTGTCACGGCATCGGGCGACACCTTGCCTGTGGAGAGGGAGGCCCTGCTGGAGCTGAACTTGGGACGGAGTGCCGTGCGTCTGTGGGTGTTCGTCGCGAAGGTGGCTGAGGAGGTGATCCTGGGACTGGATGCCCTCAGGAGCCATGAGGCGACGGTCGACGTCGGCAAGAAGGTCCTGCGGCTTAACGGAGAAGAGGTTATACTCCGTCAACCCGAAGAGCGCCTTGGAATTTGCAGGGTCGTCTTGGATGAAGACGTGGTTGTTCCCGCGAGGAGCGAGGTGGTGGTGACGGCGCGACTGGAGGGCCAGAGAACCAGGAACATGATGCTGGACCAGAAGACGCCTGTAAACGGACTGTGTGTAGCCAGGGCATTGCTGCCGTGCCAAGAGGAGGTGCCCGTGAGACTGCTAAATCCTACGGACGCCGATCACGACGTCCAGGCCGGGACGGAGTTGGGAATGTGCGAGCCCGTGGTGAGCGTAACAGCTATCGACGAGACACTAGAGCCGGCGCCGAAGCAACACCTGGGGCCCCGGCTAGAAGGCTTGGTGGAGAGGGCGGCCGACCACCTGACCACAGAACAGCTGGAGAAGGTTCGACAACTGCTAAGGCGGTATCAGCGCGTCTTCAGCCAAGGTGATAGTGACTACGGCCGCACGGACAAAGTGCTTCACCGCATCGACACCGGGGACGCCCGGCCTATTCGGCAACCACATAGACGCGTTCCGCTGGCGAAGCAAGGGGCGGTGCGAGACATGCTGGAGGACATGAGATCCAGGGGAGTGATTGAAGAGTCTGACAGCACTTGGTGTTCCCCTGTAGTCTTGGTGACAAAGAAGAACGGCGAGCTGCGCTTCTGCGTAGACTACAGAAAATTGAACGCCGTCACCCGGAAGGACTGTTTTCCCTTACCCCGGATTGACGACACCCTGGACACGCTAGCTGGTGCACAGTGGTTCTCGACCCTGGACCTGAAGTCGGGCTACTGGCAGGTAGCTCTAGACCCGAGAGACAAGGAGAAGACTGCATTCTCGACGGGCCAAGGGCTCTGGCAGTTCACGGTTATGCCCTTTGGCCTCTGCAACGCACCAGCTACCTTCCAGCGCCTTATGGAGTCAGTGATGAGAGGGCTGACTTACGATGCCTGCCTGCTATACCTGGACGACATCATCATCGTCGGGAAGACTTTTGAAGATCACCTCGAGAATCTGAGTAAGGTGCTACAGAGACTGCAAGCGACCAACTTGAAGCTGAACGCGAAGAAGTGCCAGCTCTTCCGCAAGGAAGTTAACTACTTGGGCCACATAGTCTCGGCAACCGGAGTGGCCACAGACCCGGAGAAGACACAGGCTGTGAGAGATTGGCCTCGCCCAAAGGATAGGAAAGAGTTGCGCAGTTTCCTGGGGCTGTGCAGTTATTACCGCCGCTTCATAAAGGGGTTCTCCAACATCGCAAAACACCTCACCCGCCTGACGGAGGAACACCGGCCTTATGTGTGGACAGAGGACGCCGAAAACGCTTTCCAGCACCTAAAGGAGGCCCTGTGCTGTGCTCCAATTTTGGGTTTCCCACAACCGGGTGGCGCCTTCATTGTGGATACCGACGCCAGCGACCATTGCATTGGAGGTGTCCTATCGCAGATCCAGGACGGCCATGAACGGGTGATAGCCTACTACAGCAGGACGTTATCCAAGGCAGAGAAGAACTACTGCGTCACCCGACGGGAGCTACTGGCGGTAGTAAAGACATTGGAGCACTTTCACAAGTACCTGTACGGTCAACCATTCCACCTGAGGACTGACCATTCTGCCCTAACCTGGCTATTGAGCTTTAAGAACCTGGAAGGCCAGACAGCACGTTGGGTCCAGAGGCTACAGGAGTACGACTTCACCTCGGAACATCGTAGAGGGAAGAGCCACGGTAACGCTGATGCCATGTCCCGAAGACCCTGTCCAGAAGTGTGCGGCCAGTGTACAAGAGTGGAGGAGAAGGAGCGTGCCGCAGCAGTCCGAGTAGTCACGGCAGTGCCTGCGGATGGCTGGGATAGCGCAGGCCTGAGGAGGGAGCAACTGGCGGACGCAGACCTGGGGCCACTCTTGAGGGAAGTGGAGGCAGGGACGAGACCAACCTGGGAGGACATCGCACCGAGGAGCGCCACCTACAAGTCGTACTGGGCCCAATGGGACTCGTTGAAGATCAGAGAGGGCGTGCTGTTCCGGGTATGGGAGTCACCCGATGGGAAGACGCAGAGAGAACAGTTGGTACTTCCCCGGAGCAAGGTCCCGGAAGTCTTGGAGGAAGTGCACGCCGGTACTTCGGGAGGACACCTGGGAGCGAACCGAACGATCGACAAACTTCGGCAGCGCTACTACTGGCTGAGACTCCGAGCAGATGCTGAGAGATGGTGCCGTCAGTGTCACGTGTGCGCGGCGAGTCGTGGCCCCCAGACTAGGAGCCGGGGTCGCATGCAGCAGTACAACGTCGGAGCGCCATTCGAACGGATCGCCGTTGACATTGCTGGACCGTTCCCAGTTTCCGACCGAGGCAACAAGTACCTAATGGTGGTCGTGGACTACTTCACCAAGTGGCCGGAGGTGTATGCCATCCCAAACCAAGAGGCAAAGACAGTCACAGACTGCCTCGTGGAGCAAGTATTCTGTCGATTTG
This sequence comes from Mantis religiosa, assembly GCA_030765055.1. Classification (NCBI taxonomy): domain Eukaryota; kingdom Metazoa; phylum Arthropoda; class Insecta; order Mantodea; family Mantidae; genus Mantis; species Mantis religiosa. The sequence goes on from CM060948.1 coordinate 18,382,021, forward strand.
GGGTGCCGTTAGAGCTACACAGTGACCAGGGTACCAACTTTGAGTCCAACCTAATGAAGGAGGCACTACAAAGGCTTGGGGTGAACAAGACTCGCACTACGCCTCTACATCCCCAATCGGATGGCATGGTCGAAAGGTACATCAAGACCTTAGAGGAACACCTGAGGAAGGTCGTGGCCAGCCATCAGCGAGACTGGGACGTCAAGGTGCCACTGTTCTTGCTGGCCTATCGCTCGTCTACACACGACACAACTGGGATGACGCCAGCCAGCTTAATGTTCGGCCGAGAGTTACGCCTCCCTTGTGACCTGGCTTTTGGAAGCCCTCCGGAAGCGAAACAGCCAGCGACCGAGTATGTGGAGAACTTGGTGGACCATCTACACGACATGCACGAGATGGCTCGCCAGAACATCCAGAAGGCGAGCGACCGCATGAAGACCAGGTATGACAGGCAAGCCAACAGCCAAGGGTTCCAGCAAGGTGACCTAGTCTGGTTGTACCGTCCTACCCGGACCAAGGGACGCTGCCCGAAGCTCCAGCAGCCATGGCAAGGACCGTACCGGGTGGTGAAGAGGATTAACGACGTGGTCTACCGCATCCAGAAGGTTCCCCGAGGGAAGATGTTGGTGGTACACCTGGATCGTCTAGCCCGCTACGATGGTGCTGTTCGGGACGACCAGCTTTGAGGAGGGAGCAGTGTCACCCAATTATCGGGAAGCACCACAAACAGCTGAGAAGGGACCGGAGGCCACGCCACGCCCACTCATTTGTCTCCTGTCACTAACTGAAGGGATGGTTAGGGGAGGGATGTCGGGCCCCTGAGCCGTCTCTTTACCCTTCTCCTAGGTTCTGGAAACTCGGGACATTCAATTTAATCGAGAACCTTCTAGATCGGCAAGCAGACCCTATATAAGCAACACGTCGTGCCAGGGGCAGTCAGTCAGTGTTTGACGTGCTAGCGAACGAGCGCCGTGTTAAGGAACGAGAAGACTGTGTACGTGCCTCGGAGTATTGTCCGTAATTACTAGTGCAAGTGAAATTGTAACGGACGAACTGGTGAATTGTAATTGTGTGCAGCACGTAATTCTGTGTAATTGGCAAGTGTTAAACTGTAAGTCGGTAGAAATAAAGAACATTGTTGAGTTTGTGTAATTGGACTTTTCATTTCACGAACCCACAAAGTCACAATATTGAAGTTTAGTACGAAAAATTATGACCGTAAAAAGTTATGATCATTCTTTATTGAACAGCCCTCGTATAAATCATATTTTGTTTAATATATTGAAACTGCTTTACTTTAATCAGTCTGGTAAACTCACTGTGATTTACTCGAGGAATGAGAGCATTTGTGGCAGGTTGGAACTGCAAATTGTACCTTCTGATTGCTATTATATTTGCGCAGATCCCAGTGGCCTCGGTACCTTGCATAGCTTTCATTTGTGAAGTACAAGTAGAGGGTCAAATTTGCCAAGCTTCGTGGGGCCAGCCAATACAGTCCTTGCAGTTGCCAGTTCCATAGCGAGCGGACGAAAGGGATGGAAGATATGTTTGTCTTTGTCGCACCGAACCCACGTAGCAAGTGATCTGAGATGTACAGTCAGACGCTGACGGAGAAGTTCGCTTAATATTTCAGAATGTGTGAGAAAACACACACATATATATAATCTGAACCCTAAAACTGTGAGCAATTCACTTGCGCAGTCATCGTTCTTATGCACATAAAACAAAATGATACAAATTTCGTGTGTTCGACGAAAGAAAATAGTAATATTTCAACCATTTGTGTATAGTGTGTATTTTAATGATGTAATTATATACCGACCGTAATGGACTTTACCAACTTTTGTTTAAAGATATTAATGTACATTTATGAAGCATTTTTACACCATGAGTCAGATGTACTTCTAATGTTGTGCATTTTGCGCAGAAATTTTAGTATCCCAGCAACAATATTGCTTCTTTCAAGCTGAAATTTCCGACCATCATCGGTTCTCGTATATTTAACCCAAGAGATTTCTCAATCTTTTACTTAGAAGATTCAGACCAGTATATTCTATTCCCCCCCCCCCCCCGCATTAAATTGGCCAGCATTTTTTTGGCAGTTTGATATTCACCTCTGTTATATAAATCATAAATTGTTCTACGTGAAACTACTTTTGAAAATCGGCTAATTTGGTAGCACGGTTTTAGCTGTTTGATGTTTCCAAGGAGAACTAAATACGCGAACTTCTAATTTGGTGAACTGTTTGCTCTCTTTAACAATATTCGTCACAGAATGAGCACTCACGTGACAAGCTTGTTCAAATTTGTACTTTCGAAAATATATTTAATTGGCAACTGTTTATAAAAGGAATACACATCAACAATAATATTTCTAGTCTGCTTATGTAAAATCTCGCAGTCAGTATTAGGTTTGCTAAGCGACATATGTACCAGATTTCAAAAGCAAGTCTGCAGTCTTAAAAGATCACCACTTTACTGAATGCAACTGCAGCATAGCACGAGTGTGTTTTTTCTTCACTGACAGTTAATGATTCTTTTGTTTCTAGTCAGGCGCTTATCTTTCCATATCTCCGAAACAAGAAGTCCTATAAACATGGGGTTTGGACAGTCACCCTCAGAACAAATAGCTCTGTGTCATGGGATAAACAAAATTATTCTGTAATTAATATATTTAGAGCGCGCAAAGTAATTAACCAGTTTAGCGAAACGAGCCAGTCCGCGTGTTGAACTATACAACGTACAACACACCTCATTGGTTAGTTAGCAATAAACCAGCCACGTTTAGCCCCGCCTTATGATTATTCCTATTTTGTAGCTACCTTAATGCCGAACACGACAGCAACATCCATCAGAGATAACCGAAGACTGGACAGAAAATTAAACTAATATAGTAATAATTACTGTATTGTGGTTGTACAGTGCACAAAGGTTGCCAAGTAAATCCTATATATAGGACCCCACTTCGCGAGTGAGGAGATAAGGAGGTGGACTATTTTCCATAACGCATAAATATCACTCGCACAACTGGTGCAGAGCTGTAGGAGATACAGCAGAAATGGCCTCGTGTGCATTACAGGCACGTACCGGTATTAGATTGATTCTCCAGCGGTTGACTCGATAGCAACAAACCTTGTTCCTGCAGCATACAAGACGAGATCGGCGGCGAGATACGAGGACACAACAACAACGACCCATGTCTCAGCCACTCTTTTCTTCCAAAATATTGTATATCATTGATACACAATGTTAAAGCTGGTCAGTTGCAGGAAGCTGCACTGCAAAAGTTCATCGATGAAGAGAAATGTTCACTTTACCTTTATTTCTGTTCAGTCGATAGAGCAAAACAGTAATATAATTTTAACTCTCGAGTATTCCCATGATGATTTGTGATGTAAGTGGTCGTGTGGGCTACATATGTAGCCCTTATAAAATTTACCTTATGCATTGTTTACATTTCTTCTAATAACCTTCTGGAATATTCCTCTATTTCTTTATAGTGTTTGCTTACATTTACATTGAGTTTTATGAAGTTTCAAGATAATTTGGTATTAAATTAAAGTATACTATATTTTGTCAAAAATATACGGCAAACTCGGTTATAGTGCTTCTTTACATTCCTGAATCATATTAATCAGGTTAGTAGTAGTGAAAACAACAATATCTTATACAGAATGTATTAAATGTTTACATTGCTCAAACAATGAGCATATGAATGTGTAGTAATAGTATCCAAATATGACACAAGGACAAAATTACTATTTCGTTTACAAATCTTCTAGTAGACACCCTTTAGAGACCGCCGTGGAAAGATTATTGCAAACCTTTCTTTGACACATGCTACAACTCTTCCTGGTAGATTTTATGCTTGCTTCTGACACATAAGTAGTCCCTACCTAACTTGTTGTCAAGCTGTGCGAATTGTGTTGTGTGAACATCTTCAGTTCCGAGAGGAATCTTAACACGCTTTCTTAGTGAGACTGATATAGTGTTCAGTTCTGTTCTTCTTGCTATTTGAGGCTTTATGAGCTCCCAGGATATTGTCTCAAGAGACAGGCGTCGTTTGGTTTTCTTATACTTCTGATTTGCATAAAACATACACATGCCCTTGATCGTACTGATGTGACCTTTCTCTTAGTAGCCATTTCAACAACTGTTACATTAGCAGTCGGGCAGGCTACATATTGTCGCGAATCCCGTTTTACGACTGGCGGCGTACGTGCGGCTTGTTTACACAAAGGAACTCATAGGCAGACAGTGTGGAAATACAAAAACAGATAAAGATAGCGAGAGATAAAAGACTTACTGATAAGTGAGGTAATTGGAACATGCTGGCGACTTCTTGATTGTTTTATAGAACTTCCGATATCTTGTTTGTTCCAGAAATCTCTTGAATTCATGAATGGGTGTATGTCTGTCTCTCGTTCAAGAGGTCCCGAGTACGAATCTCGGTCAAGGAGAATTATTTAGATAAGGTTTCTTCCAAGGTTTTCCCTTATCCTGAAATATCTATATCTGTAAGCCCTAAGCTCTATGGACCCTGGGCTCATTTGAGCATCATTTCACTCATTTCATTCATCGTTCGATATGACACCGTTACAGAACGTAAGTTAAAAGAAAGTTGGCATCTTGATCTCTGCTTTGATTCATATTTTAAAAGTGACTCCAAAGCTGCCTTTCCTAAGACTAGTAACACAAAACTGGCAGCTGAAGCCCATTTCAGTATTTGTTAATGTTATATAGGTAAATAGCCATATGTGCTGGAGTTTTGTGTATTTAAATGATCAGCTAATCCTCTGGTATTATGACTCTCAGCAGTCGAAAGCATTAATGCACTCATTTTGTAAGTTCACACTAATTTCTCTGTAAATAATAAACTCACACATAAGAATGATCTTTATAACCATATTATGTTACATACATTATACGAGGTGCGTCCAGAAAGTAAGTTCTGATTGGTAATAAAATTAAATTGTGTACAGATACAGCACAATTATTTACTGCACAAAATTCTACAAGTCTTAAACAACTTTTCCACATAACTGCACATACCTTCTTCATAGAAGTTTGCCGCCTTTGTCTTCAACCAGTTGGAAACATTTTCTTTCAGCTCTTTGTCATTGTTGAAGGGTTGACCGCCAAAGAAAAATTTGAGATGCGAAACAGATGAAAGTCGCTAGGAGCGAGGTCAGGGCTGTAAGGGGAATGGTCAAACACGTGCTAGCCAAATCCCCGTAAGATGTTTTTCGTCGCATTTGCAGTATGTGGTCGTGCGTTGTCGTGAAGAAACACAACACCTTTTGACAGCATTCCTCGGCGCTTATTCTGTATTGCGCGGCGCAATCCTAGCATTCAGAAAACGAATCACAGATGTGATTTCACAAGCGGCAGGATTTTCAATCAACACCGACATTGTAAACAAGCACAACAAAGCGTACGTGGCTGACAGCGATCTCAGAATGGCGCACGTTTCTTCTCCTTCTTACAGAGCGTCTACCGCGCATGTGCGGAACTGCGATCGCAGTGCTGCATCGGATATAAATTAAAACAGAACTTACTTTCTGGATGCCCCTTGTATATTTGCTTCGTAATGGTTTCAGATTTAGCAAGAGGCTTAGTTGTAAAATGCAAGAGGAGGATAAAAATGGTTACTTTTTGTAGGAAGTTCTTGAGATACAAAGAATGAAGCATATGACAATGTCCTAATGCTTTGGAAAGCTGTAAACTTGCAACATGTGTGTGTGTGTGTGTGTGTGTGTGTGTGTGTGTGTGTGTGTGTGTGTGTGTGTGTGTGTGTGTTCCAACACTTCCCACCTGGCAACCTTGGCCTTCGGGGTAACCTCTCACCACTACGTGATTTCCGGACACGCAGAGGGCGGTGTCCATTATCTCCAATGATAGGGTGATAGCGAAGATGATGGTGAGGCGAGAGGACCTACAGCTTATACCGTGGACTGCGAACCACGTTGGGCACAGGGGACACTTCACGTGCCAGACAGGTCGACTTAAAATCGCCAACCCCAGAGTCGGAAATCGAACTCGGGAGCCTTAGCATGGAAGCCATGAACAAAACCAGCGCTAACCCGGCGACCTAACTTGCAACGTGGAATATTTAAAAATTGCTACTCAATGCTATGAATAGATTACATTATAATAACCTGTAGACATTAATGAACTCTGCAATTTTGGTGCCGCGATAATTTTCCATCTCTTATATGCCTATAAAATATTATACAATTAACACAAATGCGTCTACGTAAAGTGCTTACAAAAATGGATGTATATTTTCTTTCTCATGTAAACATTATGACTTTGTGGGTGCATAAAATTAAAATTCTAGTTTGCAGAAATTCAAAATGCTCTTTATTTCCAAGAGAAACACCGTTTGTACAGCCCTGACAGCAGTAGGATGACCTAACATACACCAACACAGTCTCTCGTGGCTTCACCACGCGTAAACAAACAAAATAATTCACTTTCAAATCACTACAGGATTATCAGTCGTCAACTTGCAACTCGGTACAGTTCAAATGTCCACACAACTCACACACTACACAAAAACTCCTGTTTGACTATCCGCGGTGCTTTGATACCTCCACTCATTGTTCTAGAAATTTGTGGAACGCTCGGTAACAAACAAGACGGCATCAGAAAAGAAACTTCAAGACCTCTATCTGTCGCTTTTTTTCTCTCTACTCGCCTACGCACCAGCTATGCCACTATCTATCTCTTTCGCACGCGCCAGTTTCGGCTCCCCCCACTAACAATGCCTCGCGACAATATATAGAGCATGTGATATATGTACAGAATGTTTACAGCATTTTTAGCACTAAAATGTAAAGAAAAGTGTGTGTATCGCATCCTGGATAAATGCTGCACTTAAATGCAAGTTATAGTGGCTAATCCAATTTTTCCTTTCCAGGCGTTAACGGAATCTCTCTCTCTCTCTCTCTCTCTCTCTCTCTCTCTCTCTCTCTCTCTCTCTCTCTCTCTCTCTCTCTCTCTCTCTCTCTCTCTCTCTCTCTCTCTCTCTGCCTGTCTTCCTGTCCACCCACCCCTCTCTCTCACACATACATACATTGGCATTTCTATAAAAATGCTTCTTATAAATTCAAAGGACCTCAAAACATGTCTTGCGTACAGACACTTTAAATTCACATAACGCCATTTTTACGCATGCCTTAGTATATGTAAGTTAGATTTATGAACATTTTGAAACCAATGTTAGGATTAGGATTAGGTTAGTGGATTCGGTAGGTAGGTCACCATGCTGGGCACATTGCTCTTATGCCCCAAGTGGGGGCACCTCCGGGAGGAGGGATGAGGCAAAGGAGAAAGAAGCCCAC
>CM060948.1:18394366-18481866 GCA_030765055.1 Mantis religiosa
ATTAACTCGGTCTGTTTCAAACTGAACTGTTTATTTATGCTTGAGATAGGTGTTGTCAGGAAGAGACAGGCTTATTTATTTACTTGTTTAATTATATATTCATTCATTTCAATTTTCTGTTACAGGGTATTGCCTGAGTTATCACAGCGTATGCAGTTGATTACATCCAATACATGAATAAAAAATAAAGATTCACAAGCAAACAAATATATAAAAATAGAATAAAGTATATACCTAACAAGCACACATCATACAGAATTGTTAAATAAAAAGCCACTAGCAAGTGACAAGGATAACAGAAATGTAATCATGAAACATTTACGAACTACAAATAACCATAAGAAAAAAGAACATAAAACAATTGAAATATAAGTAACAAACAAACCTGAAAGTGTAGGGAACACAGACTTCATATTATTGACAAGACAATTATTGGATGATATCACATTAAAATTAGTGACCTACCAAATAATTCCCTATTTATAAAGCAAATGTAACTACAGAAATATGTTCTGAAGTTGTTAGGATCAAAATGATACGGTGATTGTACTTAGCTACCATCTTTATAAGCGGAGAGTTCTGGTCAATTAACGTCTTTTTTTTTTGCAATTTACGTCCTCCAACGTTAAGTCATATCGGACGATGAATGAAATGGGTGAAATGATGCTCAAATGAGTCCGGGGTCCATGGAGCTTGGAGTTACCCGACATTCGTCTATCAGGATAAGGGAAAACCCCGGGAAAAACCGTATCCAGGTAACTCACCCTGACCGAGATTCGAACTCGGGACCTCTTGAACGTGAGGCAGACACGCTACCATCTACGCTACCGAGGCGGGCAATTATTAACGTCTTGGATTTATTATAACAAAATAAGGAACGGGACCTAAGATTTGAATGTCTGGTGTTTAAATTAATTTCTTGTAAACATCCAGTGTTATCTATATTGCCGTTAGTCACTTTATAAAGGAATAACTGTTGTTATTGTTCTAATGACATAACTTTATATACCTTTAGCAGCTCAGTATACTTCATGTAATTAAGATATATCATGAACTCTTTATAATATAGTATTTTTTAAAAAAAAACTTATTCTGTACTTTTTCAGTTAAATATCGGTGTCGAATGGATGGATGTTGAGTAACCATAACCATATGAAAGATAAAACGTGCATCGCTCGCGTTCTAAGTATCGTAGAAATAGGATTTTTGTTCGGTAATGATCATAAAATAAAATAATTTCTTATTATGAGATCGGCATCTGTCATTTTAAAATATTAATATCCGAGCGTAGTTTATGAGATAACGTTTTCAGTTCAGGAGCGTGGAATGCGTGTACCACATTCGGCAGCGCTGGTAGGAGGGGCAAACTTAGGTTTGGCTGGAGTCTGCAGTACGACCCGCCTCCATATGCCTTTAACTTTTGCAAAGATTATAGTATGAGACTCCTTGTAGATGAGAGGTAAGCGCGCATCTATTTAAGGTGAGAACGTACTGGCTATCTCCATGATATTTGGGTGCACATTATTAAGAAATTATTGTTGATATGTACGATACATGAAAATTTTCAGGCATGTTCTTAAAACCTTTATCTTTTATAATAGCTATTATTATTTTAAAGTTTCGTATCGATAATTTGTTATAATCTTAGGTTTTATATAAAAAAACACTGAAATTTCAGATAATTTAATTTTTTAAACAAGTATGATGAATCTCAGAGCAAAATCCCTTCTTATTATTATTCTTATGAGTCTGGTTACTACACACCGAAATTAAAATGTTTTGGTTGATTACTTTTTTAAAAAAAAAAGTGTACCGGAACTTGAAAAAAATGTGAAACTGAGAGAAACAGTTTTAAAGTGTATATTGATTACTGACTTCTCTCATGAGTCAGAACATTCCAGCTGCATGGTCTTGACGCTCTGTATTCTCATTTGTTCTTTTCAAGTTCCTCTTCATTTGTCTTGTCTTATTGGCCAGTTCTTCAACCATTTTATCTACTTTCAGGACTCGCAGCTCATCAATTTCTGTATATGACTACTATCATGATAAGCACATGTAGTGAACTGGGACTACTAACCTCAATATTACATGTGGTTTCATTGTCCATTCTATTTATAGTTTCCACATTTTCTGTTCTGTTTTTAGTAAAACGATTGCCTGTGAACTTTCTCTTTCGAAATGTTTTTGGCCTACCTATATCACATATTCGCCAATAACTATTACAAAATATTATTCAGAAGAGATAACTGTTCACCTACACAGCCAAAGACAAAAGAAAAATTAGCAGCATTGTAGATACAGTGGCACCAGCAGGAAATTGAAAGATCCCTTACAAAACAAGGCTTAGTTTAGAAGTATCTGTTCAGTATTACAGAAGCTGTGATCGAATTTCTAAAAGCTTACGCAAAGGGGCGTGGCAAAGACTTAACACCGACTAATATAATAAACAAATTAGGTGTAAAATATTGCTCCAGTGAACATTTTAACTATATACGAGGATCTCCGTAGGGGAGGGGATCCGTTCCCTTCAGCTGCCGTGGTGCGGGCGCTGCGGACCCCTAGCACTTGTGGTACCTCTGACGTTACTAGAGGAACTTCGGGCCGAACATTCGAGCCCCTTCCTGATCGGGAAATGTTCGGATTGTGTTGGACTCCAGGGGGCAGTGGTTCCCGATACCCGTGGGAGATCGGGTACGTCTCCGGACGAGGTTGAGGGAAGCCATTAATATTCCCACGTACTAGCCGGTATAGCTAGTAGAAGGTGTGCTAGATCACCAGGCGACCCCACTGAGGTCATATCGGTAGCCTTCCCATTTTGGAGTTGGAGCGCGTAAGTGGCGTATGTACTTCCATCCCGTCTTGAGTCCACAGGATCAGATGGGGGGGGGGCTTGTATGTCTCTAGGTCTTACCCTATGGAAAGCCCCACGGAGGTGCCAAGTGCCCTTTAGGGACAGCTGGATAACTCCCTGGTCGTCAGAGGGGTGAGGGGGTCTGTGTTTAGTATGTGAGGATGTACCCTGGTAGATACCCTCGAGTTTATATTTAATCTAGAAGGATGACATTATAATAAGATGTAAAAATAAAAATGTGTATTTTAACCCAAAGTGAAGGACTTTCTCACCTTAACCATTTAGGATTTCCTTTTTCAATGTTTGCTGGATTTATTGAAACATTCTGTAAACTGTGCGTTATTAATGGATACTATTCCTTGCTTTATGTAAATATAATATAGCTTCACTGGTAGCTTAAAGGTTAGGACGCAACCAAAAGGTCCGTCACCTCGACAATTTTAAGCATACTGAGATAAACTGACCAAGAAGGAGTCTGAGAAAATTCTTGAATATCAATATAGTTTATAATTTAATTGCAGACTGCTGTTTAAGGGACAGTAAGGATAAGGATGTTGTACTGTTAGATCACAGCTGGCCAAGTATTTCATTCTTTTGACACACCTTGGCCTGTTTAATCTGAACTACAAGCCAGATTGGTTTATATGATAGTCTGTTACAGAGTGATATGGGAGCAAGGTCAACAAACACACACTGCCGAGGCTTCTCTTGTGTCGACAAACAAGGCTCACCTCATTATATGGATTTCTCTTATGCCAACAAAAGCACGTTTCTCTCATATATACAATTATGAAGCTTTGGCATACAGCGATGAATGTGCTCTATAAACAGCGCGCTTACAAAAGATAGAATTAGCCTCTGTATCATTTCCATAGGCTCAACTTTATGTATTAGTGTTTATAGTGTTGGCAAATGTATGTAGTTATTCATAATGTGGATATAAGCAACTTGCACGTCTCTGATGCTCGCCATTCCCTGCATTTGATTTTCTATCAATAGCCTGAAGTAAGATCTGAAGCTTTCCTGCCGAGGAATATGTTCAAGTTCTCGGGAAACAAGACAGGAGAAAAGACGATTAGAAGTCGAAGTTTCGGGAGATATGTATTAAATGTTACAACCACATATGAATTACTGGATATAACACAAATAAAACCAAAGATATAACACTATCAATATTCGCATCACTAAGGAAAAGACTGTTTTCAGTAAATTAAATACCAGGTTAGGAGATGGCGTGAGTATAGAAAACTAATTGGGTCAAACAAACGTAACTACTTAACTTGATTATCAAGCTGTATAGATATGTGATTCATAAGTCGACGGATTTCCACTTTTAAGGCCGGTTTCCAAAAGGAGCTGAACTCACATTCAGCACCACGATTAAGCGTGCTACTCTCAGAGGAAATCTCAAAGGCCTCCTTAACTCTCCGCTCCTAGTAACCGTTGCATTTTGCTAAGATGGCCGTTTTCTGAACGTTGGCTCTGTGGTCATTATCAAAACAATGCTCTGCCAGTCCATACTTCTCAGGTTGCATTAAGCGAATGCTCCGTTCATATTCGATTATTCTGGTAGCGATGGTCCATCCGGTCTATCCTATATACGGTGTCCTCCCGGAACTTGAAAGTCGAGTTTGTCTTTTACCGGTCTCAACAGATGTTTAATCTTCGGAGGTGGCTTGTAGATGGTCCTGATGTTGTATTTGGCGAGAATTCTACTGATTCTGCCGGATAGATTGCCGGTAAACGGGATGTAGGCTGTAGCGATAGGCTTATCTGACGCTTGCTGTATTACAACTTTCACTTTCCTAGCTTTGGTGATAGAGGCTTCAACGTCATATTCGGAGTAGCCGTTTTGACGGAAAGTGAGTCTCAGGTGTTGTAGTGGCTGGGATCAGAGACAGACAAAGCTCTGTGAGTCAGTGTATTGAGAACTCCCAGTCGTTGAAACTTATGATGGAAACTATGAGCGTTTAGATAGAGATCGGTGTGTGTACAGCATGCCCCAGTGTACCGTTGCTGTTTTTTGAAACAAGAATGTCCAGGAATGGAAGAGTTCCATCCTTCTCCACTTCCATGGTAAACTGTTGTGTAAAGTTGTTGTCGAAGGCAGTTGGCTTGAATAGCCTAACGGTTCACGTATTCTTTATTTCTATGTTACTTTAGTCTTCGTCATTTAAAATGCATTACTGTCAGATTGTACAGCGCTAAACCTTCAACGGATTGGGAGAGAATGTTCATAAGTAATACCTAAACTTGGATTTTATTTGTATTTCAAGAAAATATGTGTGAGGTGATTTACTTCTCAAGAATAGAAACGGTTCGTACCCCAAGGGACATTTAACAAATTTCGAGCATCTTTGACAGATAAATGTTTCACTACAGACTAGAAACAACTCACAATGTATCCTTACTCAGTCTCCGACTTTGTCGTGTTCTCCTAAATGTGTTACTTGGAAATGTTATGTAGAAATCTAACGACTGTGTTCTATCACTTCGACTTCTGCGAATTTAGACATCCATCCACATATCTCGGGTTGAATTTTCCCTGCGACCGGTTTGTAAAGTTCATTCCCAGCTTTTACTTTGGATTTACGTAGTAACACAGATGTGTGAAGCTTCTTACACGATTCCAAAACCCAAACAACACCAAAAGATTACCGGCATTTCAATGCAATAGGAAACCCTTAGATGCTTACCATTATCACAAACAAAACTCATAATGTGAGAAACTACGATGAGGTACAGTCGCGCTGTTCGAAAGGTTACCATTCATTTATCTTTGGTAATAGATATCTCTCAGATAACGCACTGATTACTCCACGTGGAGTGAACCGATGTCTGTCATTTGTGATTCCTGCGAATTCCATTGGCTGAAGTGATGCGTTCATTGGTACTTAGCACACGAACGGGAGGCCCGTTAGTACCCCTCTCATTCTTACAAGAGTAATCAGTGTGTTTCCCTAGAGGTTTCTGTTAACAAAGATAAATTCATGCTAACCGTTGCAACAGCGCAACTATAATCTGTCTGGATTAAGAAGAAAGGTGTAGATAGATAACTTAGGAGATAAAGGGAAAATAAACAAGGCCAGTCATAAACATAAGATAAGGCTAAGGGCAAACATAGCCTAACTTTGAGTGTAAACATTGAAATATAATATTTTATTATTTAGAAATAGTAGTCACTATACTGTTAAGAATTGATTGTCAAGAACTATGTGATTTCATACATGTACTTTGGCCATGTTACGGTCCTCAGAACTTTGAAATTGCTTTTCGCTTACCGCCATTAAATTTATTTGCGATTTACGATTTTTCTCAGAAGCTGATTTACAAACCTTCAAAAGCTTATGACAGTGACATTTGTTACACAATTTACCGAAAACTCTCATATACTCGTATCTCCACGTGTTCATGTGTAAGTAGCATTTACAAAATGAAACACATAATGCATTTATCTAAAATAAACCTCTCATCATGATTACCTCTGCCATAATATATATATATATATATATATATATATATATATATATATATATACACACACACATTTAGAAATGTTTTCGGGAATGAAAACTAACATATACGCACGAGGAAGCCACTTCGAGCAATTTTTCTAACCTTTGATTTCATTTTGTAAATCTGAAATAGTTGATTTTCAGATCCATGTACATATTGTCACGAATCCATTATTACGACTGGCGGCGTACGCGCTAAAAGGGTTTGGCGCGGAGCGATAACAGACAGATAGCACAGTGTGGAGATAAAGTCTGCAGAAACAGATAAGGATAGCCCGGAGATAAAAGACTTGCCAACACAGATAAAGTTAGATAAATGGAACATCCTAGTGACATCTTGATTAATAAACAACATTTGGTTTCTTGTTTGTTACAGAAAAGTCTAGAACTATAAATTCAGGTATATATAAGAGGTGACACGCCAGCGGAGTAGTCGTAAACAGAGTGTAATTAGAATTGAATTGTGAGAACGCTTTTGTTTGTAGACGGTGCTCTTGGAAGATTGAAATTGTGTATGTGACGTAATGCTGCTACTGTAAGTGTACTTCTACGGAAATAAAGAACATTTTGAATTCCTGCAACTTTGACTTTTAATTCTACGACCCCACAAAGTCACAATATGAACATTTTCTACTGTTTTGATGTCCTAAATATATCGTTACATACGGGAATATCAGGGGCCAAAAGAAACTGTTTTAATTGCATACCTATATAGCTATTGGTCTAGGAAGTATGGGATGGTAGAGCTATCTGGACGAGGGGCTAGGAGAAACATTCGAAGTCAAACCCAAACTAGTAATTGCATTCCGAGAGTAGGAGCAGCAGTACAGGGCACTCTCTGGATCTTGAAGGGAGCTGGGGTGCATTATAAGTACTAAATACATGATGACATGGTGTAACTATACGTTGAGTGATGTGTTGGTTATACAGCTGAGATTTGTCCTGCTCGCAAGCAATGTTTGGACCGGTCACATCCCGCTGAACATCTAACTTCGAGAAGCACTTTAAAATAAACTCTTGTTCAAGTTCGCTGAGTAATCTTCCAGCTTCAAGATCACCCAGCCTATGCCCGCCTCTGTAGCGTATATGGTAGCGTGTCTGCTTCACGTTAAAGAGGTCCCGAGTTCGAATCTCGGTTAGGGTGAGTTACTTGGATAAGGTCTTTTCCGGTGTTTTCCCTTATCCTGACAGACGAATGTCGGGTAACTCTAAGCTCCATGGACCCCGGGCCCCTTTTAGCATCATATCACCCATCGCATTCACCGTCCGATTTGACTTAACGTTGGAGGGCGTAAATTACAAAGAAAAAAAAAACAACACCCAGACTAAAGCCCCAGCTTAAAGTCGACCCTTGCGCTACATCAACGAAGCTTAAATAGAGGTCCTAACCAAAATGGCACCTAACAGCCAAATCAGCATTTCCAATGCTAACTAAGCATTAGTATTTTCCTCCCAAATATTGAATCATCTTGTGCAATCACTGTTTACGTAATTGAGAAGGTGTGGAGTCCTGTCACTGGCCCCCTGTGTGTTGTTACCCCCTGGTCAGCAGGATGTACGATTTACCAGTTAAAAGTACCTATCCTGTCAGCCAGCTGAATCATCAATCCCACAACTTTGCTCAAAATTAAGGCACAAAAATTAATATTAAATAATAATGATTAAAGTAACTTCTAAGACTTGCTCACTCTATATGTTTTGTAATGTATTTCTGTATGGTACATTTAATCATTAATTAAACAGGAATAAATAATTGAAACTGTAGATTTCCCAGAACTCAGTTTGCATTTCTCATTAAAGTCGAAATATTATCCACATACAGGTGCATATATGTAAAGAAGGAGTTTTGTTATTAATATTCTAATTGCTTCAAATGTCATGTGTAATCAACAGCACCGTATGTAGAATGCATTAGAGAAATGGGCATGAACAAACATTTGAGTGCTTTACTCTGTAGAACAATTGAAATTAAAGGAGTGGATTCAGAGAGCACCTAATACTATGTTTATACACCGAGTCCTCTTTGATACTAAAATCAATATGCCGGTATACCAACATACTGTTTCAGCATAATTACTACTTCAAATGGCATCTTCATCATTGCTCCATACGTGGAGTTCTCAAGTGCCAAACCCTCTTTCAAATAATGCCCACCATTACAAACATTAAATGTAAACTGTACAGAACTAGTTCAACCTCACACAGATCACTTTTGTTACCTTGTGCGGTTCCATTTATCTCTTTCAATGTACAGTCAATTAATACTGATTCTGTATACATTTACGTTAACTATATTTACCATATACTTAGAAATATTTTAAACCGAGCAACTTGCAGTTTTCTCATGTGAAAAACAATATTAAAGGTTTATATCAAAAGGGTTAATTGATTTTATGCTAACGCGAAAATGAAACACGGACGGCGCATTTTGAATTTGATAATCTTTAACATAAACACACCGAAGGTACGCGAGACACTTCCTATTTTTGTTTCAGGACTGGGACCAGATAGGAACTTCTTGCTGTTTTAAAATACACGTGGATTCTTTGTTAATGCGTGACAGAGGTGGCACCACTGTACAGTGAATAGAACTCTAGTGGCAGCGACGAGAGTAAGGACTGTTTTAATACATAAAATGACGACGTTTTCATTGCAAGAACAGCGTGTAATCATTCGTTTTCTCTCTTTTCGTGGTGTGACATCTATTGAAATTCCTCACCAGTTGAATGAGACATGTGGGTGAGGATGTGTACTGTTTAACGCCCGCTTTTACTACATACGGCACCGCAGACGATGACACTGATGATACATGAGATGAAGATGCAGCACTGGTGGAATGAGAAGGCGGGGGAAACCGGAGATCCCGGAGAAAACCCACCCCAGTGCCATGTTGTCCACCACAAATCTCAGTTTGCGGTCACCTGGGATCGAACCCGGGCCGCCTTGGTAAGAGCCAAGCGGTCTAACCACTGAGCCACGGTGCGGCCTGGCCTGTGAGACATGTGCTGATGTATCATGGATTTGTATAATGTGCGTTCCTGAGTGCGACAGTTGAATGAAGATAGAACATCGTGTGACAACAAAACAAGACAGGTGGAGACATCGCCTCCAATATTGGCAATTCCGTGGGATCGGTCCACACAATCTTGTATGAAGATCTGAAAATGTTCAATCGGCAATCCTGCAAAACAACGTTTTCCAGTCGCTGGATCATTTCGTTAGACCGGCTGGTGTGAGGTCGTGACTGTCTTGTTTGTTCTATATAGGCTAAGGTGTTTGATATATATAGAGTCAACATGAAAAATTCAATGCCATAGCCCGGATTTGAACCATGTATCTCCTGGTTTGCGTCAAGTTGCTCGAACCCATTGAGCTACCATGGCCACCTTGCCGTCACGACATTAAATTCTCCAATTGACTCACTTATTTTTTCGGTAGACCTCTAGGAGCTATCGCACTCGAGATACACCGTTTATGGCGACTTACTTAGCAAATGCAAGCAATATGGAGCGCTATAAGAACGCCGAAATGACGGATATGGTTTTGATGTATGGAAGAGCTGAAAGGAGTTCAACGAATGCACGATTAATTTGGTTTCATTAAAAACATGAACTGTAAAAATATTTACATCAATGATAGCATTTATTTGTTTAACTTCAGAGTATTTTGTTATGATCTTAATTATACAATACTTTCAACCACTTACTGTAAATATTTTCAGTTACAAATGCTTTATTTAGTAATTATCAAACACGTGAAATAAAATGCCCGTCTCATTGTATAAGACATTTAGTTTTGGTTAATGTATCTACAATTCTTTGATGTTGTTTTCTGTTCTGTTTATCATTTAATGCTTCCACCCTCAACCTCACTAACATTAAATTCCCTCTAAAAGGTATAAGTTACATATGTCCACAAGCTTATTTGCCATCATGGACTGTTATAACGGAATTTCGGAACACGTTAAACACTCATACGCAATAATTAAGCAATAGATTCTTTATTGCGGTTTCTTACGCCACAGATGTTCTGAATAGTAGCAAGCTACTGCGGAGTATGTCGATATGTTTAGAAACAATTACAGCACGCGGCACGGCGTGTGACCTATACCTACGAACTCCGACAGCGTGAGGCACGCGTCGTTGTTCCTTTCACTGCCTAATCCACACTCATTCTGGAACATTTTTATGTGGCTCTATTGGCAGCAAAAACTATCCTTATATGTCACATAGAAGCTGAACAACTACTTCTATCTGTTGGTTCGGTGTCGTTTCGAAACAACCTGTATGATTTAAGTTAATACAGAAAGTATCTTCCACCAACATGTCATAAAAGACAAATGCGTTTTCTCTGTTGAAAGAGGTAGTCCATGCAATGCATTTGTTTCTGAACCCAGAAGGCTCGATTCGATTTCATTCATCGTCATGAATGAAGTTATGATACCGTGTGTTAAAGCGGATATGATGATCATCAACCCCCCCCCCCCCTCCGACAACGACTGCGGTGACATATTTCGGTTTCAAGGCGAACTGAGAAACTGGAGTGTGTTTGTTTCCATACTTTGGTAAACACAACTGCGCTTTATGTAGTCGAAGCACCGACCAGAAATTTCAGGAAATTCAAAACTAAACAGCAGACAGTCGAAATTTTAAATGTCCAGAGATACTTCCTGAAGAAAGGACGTATATAGTAGAGGATGGCTTTAAATTTTCAGCAATCTCATCTTAACTTGAAAATGTGAGTTTGGGGGAAAAGGGTGATATTTCGGAATAAAATAAAAGTATTTTGGATTAAGATTTGTTAAAGAGTTCCTTCCATTCAATACCATGACCCGTTAAAACCTTTGAATATCTAGGTTCAAATAGTCAATTTTAGATAAAAAGACGAGTGATGTTGAACTAGGTAATAGGTTTACAAAGGAGAAATCTGTAAGTGCAAGACTACTGGGAAACTACAGTATTTTGTGCTTAGTAACCCTTATATTACGGCTGCGATACATGTGACCTTAACAGTCGACTAATGCAGGACAAGCGTACATGGTGATATTTTACTCTGAAAGGTTTCCCACTCTTATTAAAGTCAAAGCCCTAGTAATTTATTGGCTGCTGGTATCCCGGCTCATTTTATCGTTACGTTCATTGGCTCTCGAATGCTAAAACAACTAAAACCTTGTATTTATAAAGTCCTGTTAGCTTCAAGCAGCATGACAATTGTGATTAAAGCTGGAAATAACATTTATATTTGGAGTGGTGCTGAGCATATACCGTGATTTTTAGAAGATTAAAATTCATTGGGTCAAACTCTTACCACAAAATCCAACAGAGAGCACACAAAGGGGGTTCATTTTCTACATTCGCAACTCAGAAGCACTTTAATCACTTGTAATTATGAAATGGCAGGTTAGCCGTCTAAGCTACGCAGAATGAAGCATTTCCATTACGTCATATATAACTGTTTGAAACTCAATGCAACATTGTTTGGAATTAAATCTAATACCAATAACTAAAATAATCACTTTTTGTTTAAGGGAATATCAGGTATAAAGTAATCTCATTACACATTATCAGCTTTTGTGCTTTTAAATTATCTTACCCATATTGTTTCAGAACAAATACTTAAATACCTAGCATTTGAAATGTTGTTTAAATGGAATGTGTGTGTCTTAAACGTTTGGTTTGTCACATCGCATTTATTTAACATACTATTATACACTAATGTCCAAAAGTGAAGCATAATTCGGAAAACAGAGAACTGAAACAGAGTACGGCGAGCAAGCGTCATTAAACGTTATCACGGTGTGTCCATCCCTTACTGGTTGTCTCTGATAGGTAAGCGGTTTCACGCTTCAAAGTCAACAAAACCAGAGCAGCAAAACAATACCAGAGTATCATGAACCCAGTACATGGCTCATTCATTATTGTTCTTCCATTGTGAACAGAGAGTAGTTGCTTTCAAAAGTGTTTACAATACTGCCACAATATGCCACAAAGACGTCAACTGGACCCTGTTTTGTGTGGTAGAATTATCGGACGTCTAGAGGCAGATCACTCTCTCGGGCACGGAATGTCTCATAAAGCGTCATTTCTGACGGTTCCAAAAACAGGTGTTCGTCGGATCCCTGTACGTGGTCGCCTAAGACTCACAATGCCATAACAGGACCGATACTTTGTCATAATGGCATGGCGACATCAGAGGATGCCCGCGGGACCTTCTGAGCCTGCAGCCGCCATAGGCTTTCGGGTTTCGAGGCGAACTGTATACCGGTGGCTCAGGATAGTCCGCATATATGCCAGAATCCAGCAGTATGTACGTCACTCCTTCGAATACACATATGGTCCCGCTTAAAATAGTGTCAGCAACGTCATTGGACCTTGAAAACACGGAAGAACGTGCTGTTTACAGACCAGTCCAGATTCAGTTTGAACAATGATTATCGTTGCACAGTAATCTAGAAAGAACGTGGAACACTGTTTCACCCACCAACATCGTAGAAACAATCCCATTTGGCGTTGATGGCGTACTCGCCTGGGAAGGCATAATGTTCAATGGATATACAGATCTGCACATTTTCGACAGTAGTACTGTGGATATCCAGAGGTTCAATAACAACAGCCATCTCGGCTTCTTAATTGTGTAACCTGGTTCCTAATTTTAATACCAGATTGTATTCTCCTCTTATTAGTCATCCACGGTCTGTTTGATAAGGACAATACTGTTAGGTCATGCCCATCCTGTGACTCTACAAGGTGGTAGTGAATACGCCACTGATGCACGTCAACCTCGCAGGGGAGACTACCGAATAACGTCGGTGGGGCCGCCGGTGATCTAGCACACCAACTACTCACTCTGCAGGCAAGCACTCGGAACTTCATAGGCAACCTTCTGACCCTCCGGTGGCCGAAGCATAGTCGGAGGCACCTAATCTCCCATGGGTATCGGGAAACACTGCCCCTCGAGGCCAACCCATCCGAACAACTCCCACTCGAGAGGGGCTCGAACGTTCGGGCCGAGGTTCCTTTGGTAACGTCAGAGGTACCACGAGTGCTAAGGGTCCACAGCGCCCGAAAACAAGAGGTGCAGAGACGAGGTACTACAACCACATTTGCGAGTTTTCAGAAGTGAATTGGTCTACACTTCATCTTAATGGACGATAATGCACGTCCGCCCACCTGCTGGACGACTATCTTGAGAGGGAAGACGAACCCTATGGAGGATGCCTGTGATGCCCTAGGAAGACGAGTTGTAGCAGCCCAGCCCCCACGAGGACATTTCCAGACCTCCGACATGCTCTCCTTGAGGAATGGGAACCTCTGCCTGCAGAGCTCTAGAACCAACTTATAGAGAGGGCATGCCAAGGTACTGCGAGAGCAGTGTAGGCATGAGGGATCACCATACCCCATACTCAACACCATCATTATCATTGTGCAAGTGATCGTCAGATGTTGTGCTTCTGTAAATAGATATCCCGAGGTCCAAACTGTCTGCTGTTTCTCACTCTATGCCATTACAGATCATGTGTGACGCATTGGCAACAACATATTGCATTATGCTTAACTGTTGTACAACTGTGATGGTTTGGTACTAAAATATTAAATTATGTTTAATTTCTGGACATTAGTATATATGGTGTATCTCGGAAAACGATAAAAATTACATTTGTTATTCGACTAGCCGATTAGGAGACAAACAAAGAATGAACACATATATAATAAAAATATGTAGACATAATAAAGGCGATTGATGGAAATTAATCATTTCTTCACACTAGCCATATACAGGATAAGGTATTGGATTGATAGAGGCGACCTGAAAAATTCAATGCCAGGGCCAGGAATTGAACCAAGTATCTCCTGGTTTCCGTTCAATCCCTCTCACCCATTGAGCTACCATGGCTAATGTGCCATCATGACATTAAATTCTCCATCTGATTCGCATATTTTCCCGGTAAAGCACAAGGGGCCCTCGCATCTGAGAGGCACACTTCGTGGCGACATACCCTTGTAAGTACTTGCGTCCCAGGCTTCATCATTTAATGATTTATGATCATTCACAATTTAAATGAATTTAATGTCATGATGGCCCGTTGGCCATGGTAGCTCAATGTAAGAGCGACCGGACAGAGAGCGGGAGATCCGTGGATCAAATCCTGGTTGTGGCATTGAATTTTTCAGTCTGGCTGTACTCATTCAAACCTCAGCCTAAACACGGATAGTGTAAAAGAAATGACTATTTCCATCAATTTACGTGAGTAACATAGTGGTTTAAGTATGAAGCCTGGGACTTAAGTACTTACGGCATAGTAAGTCGCCACAAAAGGTGCATGTCTCATAGCATATGAGAACTCCTAGTGGTCTACCGGGAAATACGAGTCAGTTGGAGAATTTAATGTCATGTCGGCATGTTGGCTATAGTAGCTCAGTGGTTTAACTATGAAGCCTGGGACTTAAGTACTTACGGCATAGTAAGTCGCCACAAAAGGTGCATGTCTCATAGCATATGAGAACTCCTAGTGGTCTACCGGGAAATACGAGTCAGTTGGAGAATTTAATGTCATGTCGGCATGTTGGCTATAGTAGCTCAGTGGTTTAACTATGAAGCCTGGGACTTAAGTACTTACGGCATAGTAAGTCACCACAAAAGGTGCGTGTCTCATAGCATATGAGAACCCCTAGTGGTCTACCGGGAAAAATACGAGTCAGTTGGAGAATTTAATATCATGTCGGCATGTTGGCTATAGTAGCTCAGTGGTTTAACTATGAAGCATGGGACTTAAGTACTTACAGCATAGTAAGTCACCACAAAACGTGCGCGTCTCATAGCATATGAGAACTCCTAGTGGTCTACCGGGAAATACGAGTCAGTTGGAGAGTTTAATGTCATGTTGGCATGTTGGCTATAGTAGCTCAGTGGTTTAACTATGAAGCCTGGGACTTAAGTACTTACGGCATAGTAAGTCATCACAAAAGGCGCGTGTCTCATAGCATATGAGAACCCCTAGAGGTCTACCGGGAAACATACGAGTCAGTTGGAGAGTTTAATATCATGTCGGCACGTTGGCCATAGTAGCTCAGTGGTTTAACTATGAAGCCTGGGACTTAAGTACTTACAGCATAGTAAGTCGTCACAAAAGGTGCGTGTCCCATTGCATCCCCGTAGGGGAAGGGATCCGTCCCTTTTAGCTGCCAAAGTGCGGGCGCTACGGACCCCTAGCACTCGTGGTACCTCTGACGTTACTAGAGGAACCTCGGGCCGAACATAACGAGCCCCTCCCGCATGGGAGTTGTTCGGATTGGGTTGGTCTCGAGGGGGCAGTTGGTTCCCGTCACCCACGGGCAACTGGGTACCTCCGGCCAGGTCGCCAGGGCCGCCCGGAGGGGGCAGAGGGTTGTCCTATAAGTCCCGGGGACTAGCCTGCAGAGCTAGTAGCTGGTGAGCTAGACACTGGCGGCCCTACCAAGGTTATTTGGTAGATGGTTCATTAAGGACTGGCGCGTATGTGGCGTATCCACATCCGTCCTGTTTGCCGTAAGGCAGACGGGGGGGCAGCTTATAAAACAGGTGCTGTCCTAATGGAAATAACAGATGAGGTTCCTGGTCCTACGGGGCTGGGGCTTATGGGAAGTAGACCTCGGCGAGTATGTCCCATTGCATATGGCAACCCCTAGTGGTCTACCGGGAAACATACGAGTCAGTTGGAGAATTTAATGTCATGTCGGCATGTTGGCCATAGTAGCTCAGTGGTTTAACTATGAAGCCTGGGACTTAAGTACTTACAGCATAGTAAGTCGCCACAATAGGTGCGTGTCTCATGGCATATGAGAACTCCTAGTGTTCTACCGGGAAACTTACGAGTCAGTTGGAGAATTTAATGTCATGTCGGCATGTTGGCCATAGTAGCTCAGTGGTTCAGAGCATCCGCACGGAGAGCGGTAGATCCGTAGTTCAAATCCTGGCTATGACATTGGATTTATAATAATAATAATAATAATAATAATAATAATAATAATAATAATAATAATAATAATAATAATAATAATAATAATAATAATAATAATAATAATAATAATAATAATAATAATAATAATAATAATAATAATAATAATAATAATAATAATAATAATAATAATAATAATAATAATAATAATAATAATAATAATAATAATAATAATAATAAAAATAATAATAATAATAATAATAATAATAATAATAATAATAATAATAATAATAATAATAATAATAATAATAATAATAATAATAATAATAATAATAATAATAATAATAATAATAATAATAATAATAATAATAATAATAATAATAATAATAATAATAATAATAATAATAATAATAATAATAATAATAATAATAATAATAATAATAATAATAATAATAATAATAATAATAATAATAATAATAATAATAATAATAATAATAATAATAATAATAATAATAATAATAATAATAATAATAATAATAATAATAATAATAATAATAATAATAATAATAATAATAATAATAATAATAATAATAATAATAATAATAATAATAATAATAATAATAATAATAATAATAATAATAATAATAATAATAATAATAATAATAATAATAATAATAATAATAATAATAATAATAATAATAATAATAATAATAATAATAATAATAATAATAATAATAATAATAATAATAATAATAATAATAATAATAATAATAATAATAATAATAATAATAATAATAAGAAGAAGAAGAAGAAGAAGAAGAAGAAGAAGAAGAACAACAACAACAACAACAACAACAACAAGAACAAGAAAAATACAAGAGTGGGTGCTGAGAGGTCTAAAAATACAGAAGTGTGCCTACGGTACCAAGACGTATGAGACAGCAGTTGCAGATTATCCTTAAAGAGCCTAACACACTATGAGGTGCCCGCCTCAGTGGCGTAGATGGTAGCATGTGTGCCTCACAATCAAGAGGTCCGTAGTTCGAATCCGAGTTACCCGGATAAGATTTTTTCCGGGGTTTTCCCCTATCCTCAAAGACAAATGTCGGGTAACTCGGCTCTATGGGCCCTGGACTTATTTGGGCATCATTTCACCCAGGTCTTTCACGGTCCGATATGACTTGACGTTGGAGGACGGCAATTACAGAAAAAAACCCTAAGGTAGCTACAAAATATGAATGACCATAAGGCGGGGCTAGGTGTGGCTGTTCTATCGCTACTAGCCAATGCGGTGCGTACAACGTTGTACAGTTAAGCACGCATACTGGCTTGCTTTGCCGAAGAATGTGGCTCATTACTTTCCGCGCTCTAAAGATACCAATTAAAAATTATTTTGTTTTTCCCATGTTACAGAGCCATTTTACCCGAGGATTACTGTCCAAACCCCATGTTTGTAGCACATCTGGTTTTGGAGATATGGAAAGATAAGCCGCCTCACTAGAAAGAAAAGAATTATTAACTATCAGTGAAGAAAAGCACACACGTGCTATGCTGCAGTTTCATTTTGTACCTAACATTCAGTAAAGTGGTGATCTTTGAAGAGTGAACACGTGCTTTTCAAAGTTAGTAAATATATCGATTAGCAAGTCTAGTACTGGTGCGCCTAGTAGTAACTGCAAAACAACTCAAGATTTTACATAAGCAGACTAGAAATGTTCTTGTTAATATGTACTCCTATTTCAAAAAAATGTCAATTAACGACATTTTCGAAAGTAAACATTTCGGTCAGAGTCGAGAATTAACGTTACAAACTTGTCACGTGAGTGCTCATTCTGTGACGATCATTGTTAAAGAAGGCAGTTTACTTAATTAGGAGAAATTCCCATATTTAGATCTCCAGGGAAACAAAGAGCAGCTAAAATACGTGCTACCAACTTACACAATTTTATAAGGGCTTTTCACGTTGGATAATTTATGATTTATACGAGAAGTGTGAATTTCCAACTGTCATAAGGCTGAGTAGTTTAATCAGGTGGAAATAGAATATACGGATTCTGTATCTTCTATGCATAATATTTTAAAATCCCTTGTGTTCAAATACAGGAGAACCAACGATGGTCGCAAATTTCTGCTTGAAAGAAGCGATATTATTGCAACAAAACTAAAATTTCTGCGCAAAATGTATAACTTTAGTACATGAGATTCATGGTGTAAAAATGTTTCATAAACACACATTCATATCTTCCGTATTTATGAAGTATTTTAATGAAACAAAAATTGGCTTTAAGTCCATTAGAGGCAGTATACATATATGACATAATTAAAATATAAACTATATTCACAAATCGTTGAAATGTCACTATTTTGTTTCAATGTGACAAACACCTTATTATCTAATTTGAATCGTTTTCTTTTGTTTATATATGAACGATAGATACGTAAGAGAACTGTTCTCCAGTTCAAGGTTTTAAGGTTATGCGATGATCATTGTATATGTTCTCACACACATGCTGAAATATTAAGCGAACTTCTGTCAGCATCTGTATCACTGTACATCTCAGCATCTGTTTGATACTTGCTAGGTTGAGACAAAGACAGATATATCTTCCATCTCTGTCGCCCGCTTGCCGTGGAACTAGCAACGCCAAGAAAGCGTATTGGCTCAACCCATGTTCATTCCTATTTTGCAGCTACCCTCGGAGGCCTTTTTCCCCGATGTCCTTAGTTTTAACTATTCGCTCTTTAAGTAAGTTATCAGTGAAAGGAATTTGTTTCAATGGTCCAAATAATGAAGTAAAAATACCAGTCAGGTTTTTTATTGGCCAACATGGATGTTCTCCAGCTTGAGATATACAATAGTTGAAGGTACATGGGTGAGGAAGATCCAAGAAAGGGTAGCTTTTCCTCCATACTAACATGAGAAAAAAGTTACAATAAACATTTAATATTAGTGTAGTCTACCTGTTTAAGTAAGTCCATTATAATGTAAGCTAGATTACATATGAAAACTACATCACATTTACATCAACGACTCTACATATTTGTCAGTTCTGCTGCATTAAAGCATACCTCAACCGCAAAAAAATATATGTATATAGGCCTATATTTAGTAGACAACAATTACAATATATTGCAAATCACATAGGCTATGTATCAGCCTAACCATTTCTAAGTCATCTGCATCTTCACATGCGCCCACTATATTTGCTGAGTTTTATGGTCTCTGTAATGTTAATTACCACATCCTTTATCCGCCATAACTCAGGAAGGACTAAGGATTCTGTAATGAATTTGTCTGAAATATGTGTTTCTCATATTTCTAATAGTAAGTCAGACAGAGGCAACTGAAGCGTCTTTCCATAGATATACTACACATGGACTGTATTGTTATAGCTCGCACATACAAACAACTGCAGGTAGGTACAGACTAACCATGACGGGTACAGAGAGAAGAAACAAAACTGTTGCGTTGTACTGACCTTGCGCTGCATACACTTGAAAGGCAATGTTGCACTAGTTCGCAGATTGTTTTCCACGATTGTTTCCAGTGGTAGCTGTTTGCAGATTTGATGGCCGTGCTGTACATCTGACGTCATTCGTACTCTATCTAGTGAAAATGCCAGCGCACGACTCTCCGACCTTTAGAGTAACAAATTGATCGCTTGAAATATGGGTGTAAAATTCTAAAACTTGTAAGAAAAAAAGTTAATTTATTATTTAAAACCTCAAGTCGTGTGGTACCACTGATTTCATGCGTTCTGTAAGATTTTGTCTGTATCACGAAGCATTTCATATACAAAGGCTAGTGCAGAGGAGGACAGCTTCGAGAGTTGTGACGCATTTCAGCCGGGAGTGAGGCCTGCAGTGCGTGTGACGTCAGGCAAGAACCGTGTAATACCAAGTTGTCTATATAAATGGCGCTGTGAGTAAATAATTGAGGGTTCAGTCAGGTGTAGCACACTCGATGACAACAATGTAGCTGCCGCTTACCAAGTAGAACTGCCAAATTTACAATGTGACACAAAAAAGACTTGGCTGCTTTTTACAAGAATGTTCCCCAAACCAGATTTCCGAGGTTTTATTCACTTGCCGCATGGTCATTGTGTTATGTATGTGCATACATTTTTTTCTTTTATGAAATTAACTAATTCCAAATCCCGAAGTATCTTGTTGGATCACAATCTGACATGCAGCCTTCGATTACAGTTTTCACAGACATTACGTCCTGATATTGATAAACTAACTAAAGAAAAAGGAAACAGTAGGTGTCGGAAAATATCCGGTAATTTTGTTCTGAAGGGGTCTCCTCTAACTGGCAGGGAAAATTACTTTATGTTACCTTTTATGTTTTATTTTATTTACTTTATATCTACCCAAGCAGTTAGTCGAACTTCTCAGATCTTGTCTTCCTCAATGGAAGCTGTTAAAGATGCTAGGGTGACAGTGATCAGGAACAGAAATAGCTAATTCTTGCAGTATTTCACAGCGACAGATAGTGGTATCTGTGTATGCAGAAGTGTAAGTGGATTAATACTGCAATTAGGTGTTACACATAATGCTGAAGAGTGGCACCTATTTATTGATAATTGTAAAATAAGTTTGAAGACAGTGTTACTACATAATCGTAATGAGCTGCCCTCTGTACCTACGGCATATACATACGGAACTATGTGCCACATTCCTCAAGCCATAAAATACGAAGATTACTGCTGGTGTATTTGCGGGGACCTTAAAGTGATTGCTCTTTTAATGGGATTGCAAAGCGGATTTACCAAATTCCCGTGTTTCCTCTGTCGATGGGACAATCGTCATAGGGAAAAAATTATAAAGTTAAGGAATGGATAGGAAGACACACATTTACTCCGGAGCAACAAAATGTAAAATTTAAACCATTGTTGGCCCAGAGAGGGTATTTATTCCACCTTTACACTTTAAATTAGGGCTTATGAAGAACTTTGTGAAGGCCATGGACAACGGTGAGGGTTTCAAAAGTCTTAGAACTGTTTTCCCTGGTCTGAGTGACGCAAAATTCGTTAGACCTCAAATCACAGAAGTGATCAGTGACACAAATGTTGATACAAAATTACATGTAAAGGTACTTGCAGCATCGGGGTCATTTAATGGGGCTGTTCACGGCTTCCTTGGTAACCAAAAAGATGCAAATTAACATCTGGTACAGAATCTTCTTCAAACATATCGGAAATTGGGGTGTAGAATGTCTCTCAAAATGTATTTCCTACTTACTTATTTGGAATTTTTTTTTCGAAAAATTTAGGTGCAATAAGTGGTGAACAAGGAGAATGTTTTCACCAAGACATCTTGCAAATGGAAGAACGTTATAAAGGCAGATGGAACTCATCAATGACAAGTGACTACTGCTGGTTTCTAATAAGAGAGAATGTGACAACACATGAAAGGAAAGGTCTGAAGCGATCATTCGCTTCAACCACATAAAAGTGAGTAGCCATTTTATTTTAATTAACACATTTTCAACTAAAATAACTAACCATATTAACATAATTTGAGAACTTTTCACAATTTCTTTATTAGAATACACATTCATGGAACCGCCGAGTTAATTTTGATTTACAATTTATCATAATAGGAACTGCAAACGATGTGAGGGTGACACAGAAAAACTGATTGCAGTTTCGAATTCAGCGCATCGAATTCATTAAGATTCTGCTTCTTTCATTTCTGCACATTTCGTTCATTCTTGTCCACTAGTGTAATTAGAAGAACCCAAAAACCACATCAGATGAATTACTGGTTTAATTAAGGAGAACTGCGAGGTGTGAAACCTCATGAACGAACTACAGAAGCAAACAGTTTATTGTTGATGATAATAATTGAGACCTAAATTAAGGGATGCAATGAATAAAGAATCGTAATGGATTTCAAAGGCCCATGGTATATTTGTTAAAACGCCAGCAGGTGCAGTTGGGGTGAATAGTTTTAACAAAGTGATGGAAGAAAGCGAGTTCTTAGCAGAGGTTCTAGGTGGATAACACTTGATTCCGTTTGAAAAGGCATTGTTAGGACCCTTAATAATGGCGTGACCAAGACTAATAATCACAATGGACAAAATAGTCACAAAAGGAATTTTGGTGTGAATAAAGACAGACTTCGAGAGGTGAAAGTCAGACGTAGCTGCAGTGATGAAGACACAACTGGTTCGGTCTTCGGTGAAGGCAGACGAGAACGGAGGAGTTCTATTGGTTCCTACTTAAATAACGAATTAAGTGTTGCCGCGTAATAAGCATTTGACATACGGTAACTCTGAACAGCGATATATTGGTAACATTTGGTCGGCAAATTCGAGTTTAATGTGATGATAAAAAGAAGCAGTCTGAAACTTGCATTCCAGTGTCATTAGAACCATCCTTACTCCCATACATATCCACGTACACCCTTTCACGGAACTCTTTGCTCTACCCTGAGGATAGGCCACACTGCTTCAAAATTCACTACTTAAGAATAAACTGCATCAAACTAGCGATCAATGCGTGCAGCAACCTTTTCCAGTGAATAAGTAATTTAATGTGAAAAGAACGTTCATCATAATAATGATCTGATGATGATTATAGTATCTTACAACCGTAACATAATCGCCACACAGTAGTCAAAAGTCTTTATCTCGTTTGTGAAATATTTACATCGTATACACTGCGTTGCTTGAAGTGACTATGTAGCCTGAATTTGAAGCGTTTAAGGATGTGAGAATTATAACACCAGGACCAAAGCCGTAATAATTCTATATACTATGCTCAGAGTGATTCTTAACTAATATCCTCAGCTCCTTGCATATATTTGAAGGAGTAATTTAGCCGTCCCCAATCAAAGGTAGTTCATGTTTACATACATCTAAAGCTTATACAGAGAGTCCACTGGCCATCCACACTCTTCTTACATTAATGAACAGTTCTACATAAAGTATCCAGCTATTGAGTCTGCACCATGCTTGTGTCTTGTATCCACTTATCTTCACAAACGTCGGAAGTTCATACAGTGTATCTGACACTTGAGGTTACAGAATGTCATCAGCATAACACACATACACATACACACACTTCACACTTTATACATTTTTCTACTACCTGCCTGAAAGACGAAGCACTTTCAAGAAAGCAATAAAGGAACCATTATCTATATTGGGAACATTTTAAAGACACCTTTAAGTATCTTTCTGTAATTATAGATATATACATATTAAATCATAGAGAAACACAGGCCACTATATTGCTGGGAAGTTTAAACATTCCATTATGCTACATCTGCAATACGAAGCTCCAACTCTGGGAAACTTACAAAAAAGTGCAATTTCTTTAAGGATAATTAAAGGAAAAGGCTATAGCAGGATATGTACATAAGGAGTTGTTTGGCAAATATATGTGCATCACATAAAGCCCAAATTCATAATTAGCTATCGAGTTGATTGTTTCGGAAGATTTTTATGTTTGTGCTTCAAGTTTTCTCGTAGGTACACCAACAGACAGATGTCCAGAGTTCCTCATAGCTTGGTGCAGACAATAACGTACACTGATACAGGATAGTGGGGTCATATGTTAGTGTAGGTCTTCTTCATGTAATCAGCTGAGAAGGGACCAGCAGATGAGCCAGAACAGGAAGTATCTGTTGGGGGTAGTGTAATGACTTGCTCCTCGACCTCCAGACGGACGTCTCACCGGAGGTGGACCTAACGACGGAATTATGTAGTCATCATCGTATTCTGAAAAAACAAGCACCATAATTTAGTTTAATTCAGTAGCTCTAAACACAAACAGTGTTCTCTTGTCACTGAAACTTTGGTAAAGAGGTACAGTGGGTGGTTTGTAGTAGGGACATATTTCTTTTTCATAGAGTTTAGTACGGGACGAACGCTATTCTCAGGAACAATTGAAAATAAACGCACATCTTATGATGAATAACGATGATGCTGGATGACGATGACGATAATAATAATAATAATAATAATAATAATAATAATAATAATAATAATAATAATAATAATAATAATAATAATAATAATAATAATAATAATAATAATAATAATAATAATAATAATAATAATAATAATAATAATAATAATAATAATAATAATAATAATAATAATAATAATAATAATAATAATAATAATAATAATAATAATAATAATAATAATAATAATAATAATAATAATAATAATAATAATAATAATAATAATAATAATAATAATAATAATAATAATAATAATAATAATAATAATAATAATAATAATAATAATAATAATAATAATAATAATAATAATAATAATAATAATAATAATAATAATAATAATAATAATAATAATAATAATAATAATAATAATAATAATAATAATAATAATAATAATAATAATAATAATAATAATAATAATAATAATAATAATAATAATAATAATAATAATAATAATAATAATAATAATAATAATAATAATAATAATAATAATAATAATAATAATAATAATAATAATAATAATAATAATAATAATAATAATAATAATAATAATAATAATAATAATAATAATAATAATAATAATAATAATAATAATAATAATAATAATGATAATGATAATGATAATGATAATGATAATGATAATGATAATGATAATGATAATGATAATGATAATGATAATGATAATGATAATGATAATGATAATGATAATGATAATGATAATGATAATGATAATGATAATGATAATGATAATGATAATGATAATGATAATGATAATGATAATGATAATGATAATGATAATGATAATGATAATGATAATGATAATGATAATGATAATGATAATGATAATGATAATGATAATGATAATGATAATGATAATGATAATGATAATGATAATGATAATGATAATGATAATGATAATGATAATGATAATGATAATGATAATGATAATGATAATGATAATGATAATGATAATGATAATGATAATGATAATGATAATGATAATGATAATAATAATAATAATAATAATAATAATAATAATAATAATAATAATAATAATAATAATAATAATAATAATAACAACAATAATAATGTGACTTTGTAGTTTCCTAGAATTAAAAGTTCAAGTTGCAGAAATCCAAAATGCTCTATATTTCCGTAGAAACACTTTGGTCAACACTTACAGCGGCAGAATTACCTAACATATACGATTACAATCTGCAAGGTCGTGGCCCACAGACAAAAGAGTTCACTTTCAAAACACAGCTGTACGCGCACGATTCAGTACCTATTACAACTCCCTCAACTACTAACCCTGGCTTCCTTTTATACCTCTACACATGTTTCTAGAAGGAACAATGTCCACCTCGGTAGCGTGTCTGCCTCACGTTTAAGAGGTCCCGATTTCGAATCTCGGTCAGGGTGAGTTACCAGGTGTTCCATAAGTCCAACGGTGTTGACGCGGCAGGCTCCAGTCCTGTAATCCATCTCGCTACATACGCGTTCCCACGTGTCACGGTCGATACCGGCGGCGGCATGCACGATCATCTCTTTCAGCTTTTCTAAATTGCTTGGCAAAGGGGGAACGAAGACTTGATCTTTAACATAACCCCATACGCTTGGGGTTAGGTCAGGTGATGTTACAGGCCACGGAAGGAGAGTAGAATCGACGTGAGAACATCGTCCAATCCAAAGAAGTGGAAGTGTAGCATAAGGCACTGACGGACACTATGAGATAGAGCCTCGTCTTGCTGATAAAGAATATCCTAGCTGTACTCCTGTAATTGTCATGTTAGCCGTTATTCAAACATAGCCAGGTACAATGGAATATCAACAGTCTGCTCCATAAAAAATGTGCCATACCCGAAACAGTATAAAGTACAGTGAGCTTTGCGGAATCACGGACGTGTTCCACCGTGGTATAAGGATCTTCATTCCCACAAATTGTAATATTGTGAGGGTTTACTACAACTGAGACATGAAATGTGGCCTCATTTCTGAAAATTAGTTTTTCAGCACGACCGTCATCTTAAAGCCACTGTAGCTGTATCCAGTATGGCTTGAGTTTAACTGCTTTACATAGGATTATCCACCCAGTTTTCTGGGAAATCTGTAATCGCGGGACATGTAGTCTTTTACGGAGTGTTTCTGTGATGCTCGGCGTTTAAACCTCTTACAAACGCCGACGACGTGTTCGTTTATCAGCATAAAGAATGTCCATCCGTTCGTTAGCAGCTTTGTACCATAATGTAACTATTTTCTCTGTAGGTGTTCTGTGCGAAATCGGCGTAGTACCATCAAAGTAAATCATATTTAGCAAAGCTAAAACAAACAGGACATTCTGTCCTCCAGTGACCGCTATTTTCTAACCAATTGGTATTCCTGCTCCCTAATTACAAAACTTACAACTTCGCACTGTTCGAAAAAAACTCTGAGGCACACTCTTTGCTCTGGTCTAGGTCTTCTATGGTTACCGATCGATAGAACTATGAAACCCTAGAGGGACTTCTGAATCACCTGTATTTACTGAAGGCAAAGTAACATGCACCAGTTCTTAACAATTGAACTTAGCTTGGCAACAGAGAAATGTGGGAAATGCAAAGGTACGAGGGCTGTTGAATAAAGAACGATCACAATTTGTTTTTGACAACGTACCTTTACTCATCCTCATAATTTTGATGGTTCTCAAAATAGCCTCCCCTGAATGCGATGCACTTGTCCCAGAGTTTCTGCCAGTCTTCAAAGACATCCTAGAAACAATTTTTGAGAGATCCTTCAAAATCGCCTCCGCAGCCTTCACCACTGCTTCTGATGATGGATAATGCCTCCCACGAAGACGTTTCTTCAAGTTAGGGAATAGAAAATAGTCACATGGGGCTAAATCCGTACTATAGGGAGGGTGAGGGATGCACTTCACACTTATTTTTGCAAGATATTCAGCAACAACATTGGCAATATGCGGCCGCGCATTATCGTGCTGCGGCATCCAGCCTGCTTTACGGAAAGGTCCTTTGTGCCTGATATGGACTTGCATTATTTTCAGGACCTCCATGCAGTATTGTCCAGTGACTGATGTATGTGCAGGCACAACATGCTAATTAACAATTCCGTGCATATCAAAAGATGAGATGACCATAACTTTCCCAGCAGAAGAAACCACTTTTGCTTTTTTGGGGGTTGGTGATGAAGGATATCGCCACACTGAGCTTTGTTTTTTGCTCTCAGGATCAAAATGATGTAGCCAAGTTTTATCGGCAGTGATTACGTTTGAAAGAAACTCCGGGAATCAACAGTCTTGGATCCCATCACGCACAAACACGTCTCATGTGTAATGTTGTGGGTGGCATCCAATGAAATGTTCAGTATTTCAGAAAGTGATCTTATGGTATTTCTTAAATCCTCTCTTACAATGGCAGCGTCAGTGTAGATGTTTTCTTCCGTAGAACAGTAACTGGAGCAGCGGGTCCACCTTCCCTTGAAACTGATTGTCTCCCCTCTTTAAACATTTTAAACCACCTTCGATCTGTGCTGTAGGGAAGAACAGACTCCCCATAGGCCTCCTTTAACATTGTATAAGCCTCAACTGAAGATTTGTTGAGACGAAAGCAGAATTTCAAAGCCGCTTATTGTTCCTCGCGTGTTACCTCCATTGCAGCGGTAGGCAATACTGAACATGTCTGGGCTTGCCTGGTTCTCACAGGCGGGAACCAGGAACACCAACAATGAAACTACTACGGCGTGTTTGTTTCACATTGAGCTAATAGAATATAATAAGATTGATTTTAGTGCGAAAAATTATGACCGTTAAAAATATGATCACTCTTTATTGAACAGCCCTCGTAGTAAATTAGAACTGCAAAGCGCAACATATGATAGAAAGTAATTTGAAGAAGTTTATTAAAAAGTCTGCTAATTTATCATATTCGAATGTTAGAATGCTATGATATCCTGGATAATTATTTTAGAAATGTTAGACCAGTTTCAGCTATTTGGTTTGCTGGGAATACTGTTCCTTATACAAAATTGTTCTATCTCCTTCAGGTACAGCAGCTGAGCCTTCTGTGTAACTTATTCTGGATAGACCTCTATGGATCTTCAAATTGTATCCCTATGTGTAAACTCAAAATTGTGCTTAGAAATTGTAAAGCTTTTAGATACCTCCATCTATAGAATTTGTGCAGGATTAGTAAGCAGTACATCTACAACGACTGAAGCAAAATCTGTGAAATATTTAGAGAAAACAAGCATCAGTTGCTACTTATCAGCGTTTATTTGGTTAACAATTGAGATAGCACGTATTAGAAATTCAACCCCAACACTATGCAACAAAGAACATATAAATCTAATGCAGGTAGTTAATTCCAATCAATACTAATGTGCTGATCTCGAATATCACAAAGACAATTGAAAATTAGCTCTGGTTTTCACTTTACATTTTTTCATTTTGGTGACATAATTATTAACAAATTGTTATGTTAAGTTTAAAGTCAAATATTATAATAACAAGTAACAAGTAACAATTGATTATATTATTGTTCCTGGTCTTACTTGTGTGCAATATTTTGGATACAAACATTTGGATAGCAATTTTAGTGATATTTTTTCGCCGTCCTCTTCAACTTCAGTGACTTTATATGTAATAATTTTTGCACATTTCTTTCCAGAACAGCTATTCTGATTGTTGGGTTTCATCAAAACCTTTATTAAGGGAATGGAAAAATGGTTATACGTGTAAGTACTTAAGGCGAAAATTCCCTTATTTAAGTTATGCCAAATAAAGGAGGGCATCTTTGTAGG
This sequence comes from Mantis religiosa, assembly GCA_030765055.1. Taxonomy (NCBI): domain Eukaryota; kingdom Metazoa; phylum Arthropoda; class Insecta; order Mantodea; family Mantidae; genus Mantis; species Mantis religiosa. The sequence goes on from CM060948.1 coordinate 18,423,435, forward strand.
CCCACAGACAAGAGAGCTTTTTAGAGACCATACTCTTGATGGAACCATACAAGGTGATGAGAAGCATTTAAGGGAATGTTTAAAGACAGTTTGTTTACAGTTCTTGGAGAACAACCCTGCAATAAGTTACAAGGAGATTGTAGATAACATGTCAGCTTAGCAAAATGATTTTCTTTTGTGTGCATATGAACGATAGCTAAGTAAGCGAACTGTTCTCCAGTTCAAGATTTTAATGTTCAGATTATGCGATAATAATTATATATGTTCTCACACATGCTGAAATATTAAGTGAACTTCTCTGACAGGATTGTATCACTGTACATCTGTGTGATACTTGTTAGGTTGAGACAAAGACAGATATATCTTCCATTTCTGTCGCCCGCTAGCCGTGGAACTGGCAACGCCAAGAGAGTACGATAACCTTATTGACTCAACCCATGTTCATTCTTATTTTGTAGCTACTCTAACTCAAAATGGTGCAATGTACACACATCACTTCAAATTTGTTGTTCAGTGTAATGTAAACATGTATGGACGATGGAAGGAATGATGGGAATGGGACTACATTTCACGTTGCATGCAAGTTATCATCGAGCTGTGAACACGCGTACAACTAACTGTAGGGAGAAAGTCTGTTTAATGATACGCAACGTTAAACACGATCCTGACAATTTCAATCTAAGCTATCAGGCACAAGCAATTGCGTGATTCCTTCTCACAGCCTTTGCTTGATGCATATTTAATTCCCGCCCCCTGTAACGAAGGAAAGTACTTCTCCATTGAATACCAATCGATCTGAAAGAAAATATTAGCATGAATGTTATAAATAGCATGCCTGCCGTGTTGGATACTTGTACATATGATTCTGTACAAGCAGTTTTCTGTATTTTATGTAAAATTGAATTCAGTTTGTAAAGTTATAACTTTTACGTAAGTGTTGAGAGGTTTTCAAGATGGTGTTCAACTTGACGACCAGGAAGATAATGCTTAAATAATACTGAGTTAATAAAACTAATACTTAAAATACTGAGCTGGCTCTGGTGGTTTATTTTGTGGCCCGCATTCGAGACATCCGGGTTCAATTCCCCTGGATGGGCTACCTGAACAGTGTATTTTCTCGGGGTTCCACAGGTCGCCTGGAGAATGCTGGGTAGGTTAATTACCTCCCTCGAATTTAGTGTCCCTCCATTTATTATCACTTCACATCATCTCTCATCTGGATCTCTATTTCAGGCTAGCAGTGTCAGTGGGAGTTTCGGCGGTGCATTGCAGGATGAAATGCTTTTGGTAAACTTCCTCCTCCAGTATGACGATCACCGGATCTGAAATAGGCCTGGTAGGCCTGTTTCTTGACCAAATTAGGGTGGGATGCCGATTGTTGTAGACTGCTCGGGAATTTCCAACTGGTAAAGTGTATGGACCCTGGCCTCTGCATTGTCGTGGCTCCTGGCGATGGCCGCTCTCTGTCTCCTATCACCTCATCCTTCCTCTCGGGGTGCCCCACTTGGAGGATAGGTGCAATAGACCAAATCCTCTCTTTAACGAGTCCAGTTCAGTCCAATACTTTAAATAAGTACACTGTAATTATTGACGGGATGTTAATATTCTTATTTTATATTAAGTTTAATTGAGTTAAATGTAAGATAATGGTGATAAAGAGCAAAGAGTGTAATACTGAAGCTGGTGGTTATAAAATTACATTGCATGGAAGGTTTAACTCAGAGGAAGACAGCTTCGAGAGTTGTGACATATTTCAGACGGGAGCGAGGTCTGCAGTGCGTGTGGCGTCAGGCAAGAGCCGTGTAGTACCAAGTTGGCTATATAAATGGCACTGAGTACAGAATCTGAGGGTTCAGTCAGGTGTAGCACACTCGATGACAACAATGTAGCTGCCACGTACCAAATGGAACTGTTAAATTTACAATGTGACGATTTATTGAAGGACAAATATACACACAAGAAAGACTTGGCTGTTTTTTACAAGAATGTCCCCCAAACCAGATTTCCGAGGTTGTATACACTTGCCGCAAGGACAACTTATTGCATTTATCTAAAAAAATCATAATAATAAAAAATCTGGTATTTATTAGTTTAATTCTTCCGATTGTGATAAAGTTGATATTGGAAGGTTAAAACGTAATTTGGAAACCAGAACGAAATTTTTTTTTCGTAACATTAAGTATAAAGAGACTGATAAATCGGCCGTCATTGGTCATTTAACCATGAAATAAATCCTGAAGTTAAATTATTAAAACAATTAAATGGTCCGAAACATTTACTGGTTTGGGAAAATATATTTACTTTTAAAAACGAACATCGCGTAATGAATTTTGAAATACCGGCAGTCAATTCTGTTTTTAAATTTGTTTTATTTTCAGATTTTGGTAGTACTAACAAGGACATATTAACATCTAGTGTTCGTAATGTTGGCGACAGCTTTGTTGTTTCCGGCTGAGGATACGTATAAGTTTTATATAGAATCGCGATCCCGCACAATTTATAAGAAAATTATCAACATTTCTTATGAGATAAATGGAGCTTTAAGTTACAATTTTTTATATTTGTACATATTTGTTTGCTACACTCATAATAGCTTCATATTTTACGTATTAATATAACAGATTGCTGTTAATCTGAAACCAAAATTTGTGTAAAATATAAGTTTTTATTTGAATAAGGATATCTTTAGCACTTATTATTGTGTAGTTCAATTTGTAAACTGATTCATCTATGGCATTTAAGTGTGGCACTCTCGTCGTCCTAATATTTTCTGAATTCCGTAGAGCTAACGTGTTGATAAGCAGAAGAAGCCTACGGATGGATTGATACAGTACTTCGCCTCCACGGATTTTGTTAGTTAGCTTTTTATTTAAAAAAGAATCTTAGAAACATATTTCATACGTTTAATTTAAAAACTGCAATAATGAGAATTTAATATAAACATGAAATGTAAGGTGAAATGAATAAACTTGAGTTTAATTAGTGTTGAAGCTTACAAGCCCTTTTGATGTATTTACCTGATTCTATCCACCCCTCTGCATCGTAATCCAATTCCTTTTCTGATTGACGTTGCTTCCACTCCTTGCTTCTCCCTCTTCCTGGAATTGAAAGAAAGATACAAGCGATGTACTACATTCTCTCCTTAAGGAAGTTAAGGTCATGTCATTTTTCTTTAAATAGAGGAATTACTTTATGGTTTATTGTAATTGTCATCCGTTAAAGTATTCCAGACTATTGGCTTCTGCTCAAAACATTAATAAATAAAAGTAATGACTCGAAAGAAACATTTAAATTCTACAATTCCATGATATGAGTGCAAGGATTCATTCCACACCATTTATTAAATATTTTTCTTCCATCGAATGTTTCAAAATATTACATTTATTTAGTTGATTTTTAAAAAGTGAATATCTTCACAGATATTTGAAATAAGAGCATTTGGGTCTTAAACCTCAACTCCTATACTATAATCTTCGCAAAAGTTAAAGGCTATGGAGGCGGGCCGCACTGCACACTCCAGCAAATACGAAGCTTACGGCTCCTACCAGCGCTGCCAAATGTGGTACACGCATCTCGCGAGCCTGAACTGAGAACATTATATTAACTAATTACGCTAGGATAAATTTTTAAAAAATATGAGATGCCAATCTTATAATAAGAAAGAATTTTACTTTATTATCTTGACTGTACAAAAATCCTCTCTATACGATACTTATAACACGAGCGATGCATTTTTTATGTTCACATGGTTATGGCTACCCAACATCCATCCATTCAATACAGGTAAGCCTGAAAAACAACAACATTGTTTCCACATAACACTTATCTCAGGTATAAATAAATAATGCACCTACTATTAAAACAGAAGTCACGCAGTTTAAAACAGAGTTAATTTTTAGTTTGATTTCAGAGTAGAGGTGTCGTTCTGTTAAAGTGAACGGCATCGTTAAGTCGTGTGTTGAACTCGAACTGAAATATTGTTAACATTACATTAAATTATATCATACATATCTTTTTTCCAGTGTTTGTCAATCGAAGCTGGGACAATTGATTTTTCTATCAACAAACTGAAGTGATTCATTCTCAGAGCAGAAAAGTTATATTTAATATGAACAAAGTTTACGAAATCCAATACAGGATAGAGGGCAAGTGTATATTTTTCAAAATCCCAGCAGTTAACTCTGTAACCTTGTAGTGCAGGTAGTGTACACACAGTGTCACGAATTTGTAGTGAAGCAGCTTCATACTTAGAAAAAGGGAGCGTGCCTGTGTTTCAATCTCCGGGAAAGATCCACAAAGTTGGAAAGCGAGTTACTGGATTGGAAACCGTGCTTGCTGTTCCACTGCTATGACGTGTGTCAAGGTAAGATTTTAATGTTTTAAGAATACTTCATGTGTTGTTTTAATTACGGGAAGAGTAGCCAAAACTTTTGTTGGCGGGTAAAACTGCTCTTGTGTACAGAACCTCTGCAGTACACGTACCACGCTTGGCAACAGCGCTCCGCTTGAGCATTGGCCAGCATTCATATGCCTTTAACTCCTGTGAGCGATATAGAAAGTATAGGAACCGTTTTTGAAAGCCGTATTTTATAGGACTACTAACCTCCATAGTAAATGTCCGAATAGCAAAACTTGTCAGCTTCTTTGTTGGTTTTCTAATATCCAATACTTCCGTTTGCCCTTTTACGTTCATTTTTCACCCATTTAAGCATTACATATATTTATTCGTATTTAGCAGTGGCGTGTCAGAACCAAACTAAAATTAGCCCCACATAAATCGGCATATGTGATGTTTAAGGGAGAGGTCAAAGGAGACCCTACTATTAAAATCTATAATGCAAATATAAAAAGATACGAAACGTTTGTGTATTTAGGGATAGAATTAGATGGAAAATTACTTCTAAACAGCCATATGAAATATGTAAGGGAAAAGGCAGTAAATGTCGTTATGAAATTAGCGTCCATTGTACAAAAGAACTGTAGTATTCCTTTCACCAAACCAGTTAAAATAAAAAGAAATAGAAAGCTGAATTTTGCCCCAGTCGCTGTTGCATACGTGGAGGACAAACCGCGTCTGTTAGCGCGAAAATATTGCGCGGAATTTTCCACAGTCAATGACTCATACGGGGAGAGAAGATACGTCTCCTGGCGCGTAAAGTTTGCGCACCTGTATTTCGCGGGTGTTACAAGTTACACTAACGTCGCGGGGATATCGAGGATATAATACGTTTATGTCTTTAAGAATTGCGGAGCATTTTGGTATATGTGGACAAAAGCATGCTAAACAAAGGAGCATACTTTTGGTGACGTGAGGTCCGCATAAAGTTTGTCATAAGAAATTTTACATCGATCTAAAGTGAAATATATAAGTGATTGCCACAAGACAAGAAAATTGTATTTCCTTCTATGTCCAAGTGATCCACAACCCTGAACTTCAAGAGATCGTTGCTTGTAACCCAATCCCAAAAGTATACGTCTAGAGGAGCCGCGGGAATCACCGTTCTCACCAACATCGCAGAGGATGACGAAGGAGATTACCAGCGTCAGCAGGTAAGAACGGGTCCCGGAGAACTAAGGAGTCCTAGGTAAAGTCTGTTTAGTTAAAGCATGTGCACGTCGGCTTCTGCCTTTGACGAACCCTTATAATCGTTTTACAACCCCCGACCCTCCTTCTCCCAGATCTTTCTGCAAGGTTGCCACCTTTCTCGATACGTCATGGGTATCGTAGGAGGTTTCGTCTAAATAAATAATCTTATGTCCATTACTGCAAAACGTCCTTAGTTTTGACAAGCTACAAGTCTTCTGGATTCCATAATAAACCTTATCTTATTCAATGTGCAGTATTTGAAACTCAGCTCATTTAGGAGACCGCGCAAAGTGAAGCGCCCATAAGGAAAATCACAAATTTCTTGCAAATGTACAACCAATTCGTCTAAGGTGGGCGCTCTCCCTTTTGCATAGAATCTATAAATTTCTCGACGAATTAAATCGCATGTAAAATTATCTACTTTAGAGAAACGTTTCCTTTTGTTTTCACACTTGATCAGCGTCTTTGGTATTCCTTTCGTCACATAATTTCTCACTGTATTTCTGTGAATATCCAGAATTTATCAGGTTCATTGCATGACCCCTTACCAAGATTAATTGTCAGCACATATTTATATGTGTTCAAAACAAGCGCTTGAATTTGCTTAGAAACAGTTCCCGTTATAACTTTGTTATTTTTTAGGCTTTTCCAGTAATATAATTCGGCCCAGTTATTCACACTGTCTTCCCTTTGATTATTTATCTCTACTTCATTTGCATTTACCACTGCATTTCCCTCCTACGGTTTCCACATTGTGACACACAACGAATTTCTGCACGTAATGAAACAGATCAACTGGAAGTTGGAACTTTGGCAACTGAGACTCCACGTGGACTAGACATGCGACTGTCACTTCGAGAAAATCAGGTTTGCTATTGGTCCTCAACGACAGCGTTCCATTTCTGAAGTGTGGAGATGGATTTATGACGGTCATTAGTGGGCGGTCGAGTCAGGTTTCTTTGACTCGGAACTGCACATGCGTTCAGTAAACGGACTTTAACAACGTCCTCAGCATCATCGTGTGCATGACGTCAGCGATCAGTCTAAGCATTATTGTGAACCATCGTCACCCAAGGAAACGCAAAAACATCCACCCCTTGCACAGTCATATTTTTACCACTTTTAGTATCGCTTTTAAGGAGCCATTCAACTTACTAGCTTTTCCAATCTTATATTTAGCAAGACCATCAATACACTCGCCAATGTTTATATCATTCTAATATCAATATGCTACTTATGAGGATTAGCTTGAATGTTTTCAAGCTCTAATCCAAATAACATTAATATAGAAATAGGAGGTACATAAACTATTTATTTCCAAGTATTTGAGAAATATAGTTCCATATATCGTCACGATAGATTTTATATAAAGAAATAACATTCTGAAGCTGAAATAGTAATAACTGGAAACAAATCACGTAGAAACCGTTTTACTATACAAGTTCCTCACAGAGTTCTTTTTTGTCATTAAATGTATCCATTTGTAGCAGAGAAAGCATTAAACACATGTGTTGTGTCCCAACATTAGGGCAACTCAGTGTTGAGAGTTCCAGTATTTTCGAATCAGTTACCATTAACAGATAGTATTCTGCGTACCGCTTTGAATTAAAAGAACGATTCTTCGGAGAGTTCTTTCACTAATGCGTTCACTTAAAGTATGAAATAAAATAAAATTGAAATTTATGTTGTCCACAGCGCAGATTTTCTCGAGAATATTTTTTAGCAGAAAGATTGTCTGTCATTTACGATTGTGTATACATGAGAGTTATGAGTATCCTATTTGTTTCATACGTATTGTCACCGATTACATTGTTTCGTTAGAGCTGCAACAAGACAGTACCGGTCACGCGTGGGCAGGAAAGAGAGAGACAGATGGAGGTGCGCGCGCTGAGCGCTTGCCGAGAGAAAGAAACAGAGGGGAAAAAGAGATAGAGAGATGTCTGGATAGTTCTTTATTTTTCTTGTCACCGCGAAACGTCGTCGGCTTTCTGGAATAATGATTGGAGGTATAAAAGCCCGGAAGTGTTAGAACGCAGTCAGTTGCTAGTGAGATGTGAATTGACCGTGCAGCTGTGAGAGTTGTGTGAGGGTTATTGAACTCTACCGCATTGAATTCTTTTGTTTGTTTAGTGTGGCAGCTTGGCAGTAGAACGGAACAAACTTAAACACTGCGCTTATGCACGTTATGTCATTTTGCTGCTGTGAGGGGTGTTCAAAGCGTTGTTTAGCTGAAAAAAATACCATTTTAAATCTATGCAAACAAGACTTAATAGATAGAGTCAACATGAAAAATCCAATGCCATGCCCGGGATTTGAACCACGGATCTCCTGGTTTCCGTCCAGTCGCTCTAACCCATTGAGATACCATGGCCAAATTGCCGTCATGACATTAAACTCTCCATTTGACTCATATATTTCCCCGGTAAACTACTAGGGGACAAATGATTGTCATTTTACTATAGTGCATTTTAAGAGCCATTTTACCAAAATTGTGCATTTCTAAGTGATTACTCAGCAAATGTTTAGTACATTTTGGCCTGCCTATTTCACACATTTTTATTGCCTATAAATCCGCTCCCTAATCATTACCCATGTTGCAGAGGTCCGGAGTTCGTATCTCCGTCAGGGTGAGTTAACTGGATGAGACTGCTTTCGGGGTTTTCCCTATCCCGACAGATCAATGTCATTTAACTCTGAGCTATATGGAACCTGGGCTCATTTGATTCTCATTTCACACATTTCATTCATCGTCCGATATGTATTTATGTTGGTATATGTAAATTAAAAGAAATCATTGTCCATGATGCCTCGAAACATTTACACATCACCACAAAGGGGTATTTCTTTTTGGATATTTATGTGAATTGGGGCTCCTGCAGGGATACTAAAAGGACACTTGAGGTACAATTTCCAGGTAATAAGATTTTTGAAGTGTATTCAAATGTACTGAAGTGTATTTGAGTATTCATCAAGTACTCAAATATTAAAAACACTAAAATAAACCTCAGGTAAGCATTTCAGTCATTTTCCGATATTGAACTCTGAAATTTCCGGAGAATGTGCCAAAAATGTGTGAATAATATCTGCTAAGATACGGTAGGACGCGAAACCGTTGCAGCAACACTTCCTGTTTCAGCGGTACATTTCTCAGATGGACAAAACGTTCAGGTTCCTGCTTTCAGTTACATATATAATTTCTTCGATTTCCTTGGTAGTGTTTGTTAGTCTCTGTATTGATTGTCACTCAGGTGCGTGAACGCTATCTAAACTCAATATTAAGAACTTTTGCCAAACATTAATATCCTATTAAGGCCCTAACGTCTCTGATCTAACACCAATACGTCTAATTTGATGTGATGTGTAGCGTGCGAATGTGTGACTATAAAAGTGTTATCGGCTAACGCATAAAGGTGAATGTCAGCATTTTACTGCTAGATGGCAGAAGAAACGACCTATTTAGGTCTCCATATCGTACAGCACAGGGGAATGGCGCCATTACGGACTGATCCTTAGAGACATATCCTTGGGCATGATATTATGTAAATGTTATTACGCAGTACATCGAGTAATTAGCAGCTCATTGGTCTCTCTGTCGATGCCTGCTGATTGACGGAATCATACAGCTGAATAAACTACCCAAACTAAAGTCTAGTCTTTTCCAACTTCACTAGATGTCTTCTCTTTAATCCAAAACAGGTGAACGGTCCCAATAGAGACTTAAACCACTAAAGGAAGGGCCTTTAGACATTTCTAATAAACTAATTTGAGATATGGGTTTAAGAGCGTATAACTAAAAAATTATCGGAAATTAATTGTTCGTTCAGACTGGCCGAGTGAAAGCTAAAGTACAGAAAGATAGAGTCAGATTGAAAAATTCAAAGTCATAACCGGGATTTGCACCACGAATCTTCTGGTTGCCGTCCAGTCGCTCTAACCGTTCAAATCCCGGCTATGGCATTGAATTTTTCAATCTGACTCTATCTTTCTGGACTTTAGCCTACACACGGCCGGTGTGAAAGAACAATTAATTTCCATTAATAGACCTAATAGTGGTTAACTATAAAGCTCGGGCCTTAAAGTACTTACAACATAGTAAGTCGTCATTAAGGTAGTTGTCTCATGTGTTTATGAGAACTCCTAGTGGTTTACCGGGAAAAACACGAGTCAGTTGGAGAATTTAATGTCATACCCGGACCTTAAAGTACTTACAGCATAGTAAGTCGTCATTAAGGTAGTTGTCTCATATGTTTATGAGAACTCCTAGTGGTTTACCGGGAAAAACACGAGTCAGTTGGAGAATTTAATGTCATACCCGGACCTTAAAGTACTTACAGCATAGTAAGTCGTCATTAAGGTAGTTGTCTCATGTGTTTATGAGAACTCCTAGAGGTTTACCGGGAAAAACACGAGTCAGTTGGAGAATTTAATGTCATACCCGGACCTTAAAGTACTTACAGCATAGTAAGTCGTCATTAAGGTAGTTGTCTCATGTGTTTATGAGAACTCCTAGTGGTTTACCGGGAAAAACACGAGTCAGTTGGAGAATTTAATGTCATACCCGGACCTTAAAGTACTTACAGCATAGTAAGTCGTCATTAAGGTAGTTGTCTTATGTGTTTATGAGAACTCCTAGAGGTTTACCGGGAAAAACACGAGTCAGTTGGAGAATTTAATGTCATACCCGGACCTTAAAGTATTTACAGCATAGTAAGTCGTCATTAAGGTAGTTGTCTCATGTGTTTATGAGAACTCCTAGAGGTTTACCGGGAAAAACACGAGTCAGTTCGAGAATTTAATGTCATACCCGGGCCTTAAAGTACTTACAGCATAGTAAGTCGTCACTAAGGTAGTTGTCTCATGTGTTTATGAGAACTCCTAGTGGTTTACCGGGAAAAACACGAGTCAATTGGAGAATTTAATGTCATACCCGGGCCTTAAAGTACTTACAGCATAGTAAGTCGTCATTAAGGTAGTTGTCTCATGTGTTTATGAGAACTCCTAGTGGTTTACCGGGAGAAACACGAGTCAGTTGGAGAATTTAATGTCATACCCGGACCATAAAATACTTACAGCATAGTAAGTCGTCATTAAGGTAGTTGTCTCATGTGTTTATGAGAACTCCTAGAGGTTTACCGGGAAAAACACGAGTCAGTTGGAGAATTTAATGTCATACCCGGGCCTTAAAGTACTTACAGCATAGTAAGTCGTCATTAAGGTAGTTGTCTCATGTGTTTATGAGAACTCCTAGAGGTTTACCGGGAAAAACACGAGTCAGTTGGAGAATTTAATGTCATACCCGGGCCTTAAAGTACTTACAGCATAGTAAGTCGTCACTAAGGTAGTTGTCTCATGTGTTTATGAGAACTCCTAGTGGTTTACCGGGAAAAACACGAGTTAGTTGGAGAATTTAATGTCATACCCGGACCTTAAAGTACTTACAGCATAGTAAGTCGTCATTAAGGTAGTTGTCTCATGTGTTTATGAGAACTCCTAGTGGTTTACCGGGAGAAACACGAGTCAGTTGGAGAATTTAATGTCATACCCGGACCTTAAAATACTTACAGCATAGTAAGTCGTCATTAAGGTAGTTGTCTCATGTGTTTATGAGAACTCCTAGTGGTTTACCGGGAAAAACACGAGTCAGTTGTAGAATTTAATATCATACCCGGACCTTAAAGTATTTACAGCATAGTAAGTCGTCATTAAGGTGTTGTCTCATGTGTTTATGAGAACTCCTAGTGGTTTACCGGGAAAAACACGAGTCAGTTGGAGAATTTAATGTCATACCCGGGATTTAAGTACTTACAGCATAGTAAGTCGCCATTAAGGTAGTTGTCTCATGTGTTTATGAGAACTCCTAGTGGTTTACAGGGAAAAACACGAGTCAGTTGGAGAATTTAATGTCATACCCGGACCTTAAAGTACTTACAGCATAGTAAGTCGTCATTAAGGTAGTTGTCTCATGTGTTTATGAGAACTCCTAGTGGTTTACCGGGAAAAACACGAGTCAATTGGAGAATTTAATGTCATACCCGGGATTTAAGTACTTACAGCATAGTAAGTCGTCATTAAAGTAGTTGTCTCATGTGTTCATGAGAACTCCTAGTGGTTTACCGGGAAAAACACGAGTCAGTTGGAGAATTTAATGTCATACCCGGGATTTAAGTACTTACAGCATAGTAAGTCGTCATTAAGGTAGTTGTCTCATGTGTTTATGAGAACTCCTAGTGGTTTACCGGGAAAAACACGAGTCAATTGGAGAATTTAATGTCATACCCGGGCCTTAAAGTACTTACAGTATAGTAAGTCGTCATTAAGGTAGTTGTCTCATGTGTTTAAGAGAACTCCTAGTGGTTTACCGGGAAAAACACGAGTCAATTGGAGAATTTAATGTCATACCCGGGCCTTAAAGTACTTACAGCATAGTAAGTCGTCATTAAGGTAGTTGTCTCATGTGTTTATGAGAACTCCTAGTGGTTTACCGGGAAAAACACGAGTCAATTGGAGAATTTAATGTCATACCCGGGATTTAAGTACTTACAGCATAGTAAGTCGTCATTTAGGTAGTTGTCTCATGTGTTTATGAGAACTCCTAGTGGTTTACCGGGAAAAACACGAGTCAGTTGGAGAATTTAATGTCATACGCGGGATTTAAGTACTTACAGCATAGTAAGTCGTCATTAAGGTAGTTGTCTCATGTGTTTATGAGAACTCCTAGTGGTTTACCGGAAAAACACGAGTCAATTGGAGAATTTAATGTCATACCCGGGCCTTAAAGTACTTACAGTATAGTAAGTCGTCATTAAGGTAGTTCTCTCATGTGTTTAAGAGAACTCCTAGTGGTTTACCGGAAAAAACACGAGTCAATTGGAGAATTTAATGTCATACCCGTGCCTTAAAGTACTTACAGTATAGTAAGTCGTCATTAAGGTAGTTGTCTCATGTGTTTATGAGAACTCCTAGTGGTTTACCGGGAAAAACACGAGTCAATTGGAGAATTTAATGTCATACCCGGGCCTTAAAGTACTTACAGTATAGTAAGTCGTCATTAAGGTAGTTGTCTCATGTTTTTATGAGAACTCCTAGTGGTTTACCGGGAAAAACACGAGTCAATTGGAGAATTTAATGTCATACCCGGGGCTTAAAGTACTTACAGCATAGTAAGTCGTCATTAAGGTAGTTGTCTCATGTGTTTATGAGAACTCCTAGTGGTTTACCGGGAAAAACACGAGTCAATTGGAGAATTTAATGTCATACCCGGGCCTTAAAGTACTTACAGTATAGTAAGTCGTCATTAAGGTAGTTGTCTCATGTGTTTATGAGAACTCCTAGTGGTTTACCTGGAAATACAAGAGTCAGTTGGAAAATTTAATGTCACACCCGGGATTTAAGTACTTACAGCATAGTAAGTCGTCATTAAGGTAGTTGTCTCATGTGTTTATGAGAACTCCTAGTGGTTTACCGGGAAAAACACGAGTCAATTGGAGAATTTAATGTCATACCCGGGCCTTAAAGTACTTACAGTATAGTAAGTCGTCATTAAGGTAGTTCTCTCATGTGTTTAAGAGAACTCCTAGTGGTTTACCGGGAAAAACACGAGTCAATTGGAGAATTTAATGTCATACCCGGGCCTTAAAGTACTTACAGTATAGTAAGTCGTCATTAAGGTAGTTGTCTCATGTGTTTATGAGAACTCCTAGTGGTTTACCGGGAAAAACACGAGTCAATTGGAGAATTTAATGTCATACCCGGGCCTTAAAGTACTTACAGTATAGTAAGTCGTCATTAAGGTAGTTGTCTCATGTTTTTATGAGAACTCCTAGTGGTTTACCGGGAAAAACACGAGTCAGTTGGAGAATTTAATGTCATACCCGGGGCTTAAAGTACTTACAGCATAGTAAGTCGTCATTAAGGTAGTTGTCTCATGTGTTTATGAGAACTCCTAGTGGTTTACCGGGAAAAACACGAGTCAATTGGAGAATTTAATGTCATACCCGGGCCTTAAAGTACTTACAGTATAGTAAGTCGTCATTAAGGTAGTTCTCTCATGTGTTTATGAGAACTCCTAGTGGTTTACCTGGAAATACAAGAGTCAGTTGGAGAATTTAATGTCATACCCGGACCTTAAAGTACTTACAGCATAGTAAGCCGCCAATAAGGCAGTTGTCTCATGTGTTTATGAGAACTCCTAGTGGTTTACCGGGAAATACACGAGTCAGTTGGAGAATTTAATGTCATACCCGGACCTTAAAGTACTTACAGCATAGTAAGTCGTCATTAAGGTAGTTGTCTCATGTGTTTATGAGAACTCCTAGTGGTTTACCGGGAAAAACACGAGTCAGTTGTAGAATTTAATGTCATACGCGGACCTTAAAGTATTTACAGCATAGTAAGTCGTCATTAAGGTAGTTGTCTCATGTGTTTATGAGAACTCCTAGTGGTTTACCGGGAAAAACACGAGTCAGTTGGAGAATTTAATGTCATACCCGGGATTTAAGTACTTACAGCATAGTAAGTCGCCATTAAGGTAGTTGTCTCATGTGTTTATGAGAACTCCTAGTGGTTTACCGGGAAAAACACGAGTCAGTTGGAGAATTTAATGTCATACCCGGACCTTAAAGTACTTACAGCATAGTAAGTCGTCATTAAGGTAGCTGTCTCATGTGTTTATGAGAACTCCTAGTGGTTTACCGGGAAAAACACGAGTCAATTGGAGAATTTAATGTCATACCCGGGATTTAAGTACTTATAGCATAGTAACTCGTCATTAAGGTAGTTGTCTCATGTGTTTATGAGAACTCCTAGTGGTTTACCAGGAAAAACACGAGTCAGTTGGAGAATTTAATGTCATACCCGGGATTTAAGTACTTACAGCATAGTAAGTCGTCATTAAGGTAGTTGTCTCATGTGTTTATGAGAACACCTAGTGGTTTACCGGGAAAAACACGAGTCAGTTGGAGAATTTAATGTCATACCCGGGCCTTAAAGTGCTTACAGTATAGTAAGTCGTCATTAAGGTAGTTGTCTCATGTGTTTAAGAGAACTCCTAGTGGTTTACCGGGAAAAACACGAGTCAATTGGAGAATTTAATGTCATACCCGGGCCTTAAAGTACTTACAGCATAGTAAGTCGTCATTAAGGTAGTTGTCTCATGTGTTTATGAGAAATCCTAGTGGTTTACCGGGAAAAACACGAGTCAATTGGAGAATTTAATGTCATACCCGGGATTTAAGTACTTACAGCATAGTAAGTCGTCATTAAGGTAGTTGTCTCATGTGTTTATGAGAACTCCTAGTGGTTTACCGGGAAAAACACGAGTCAGTTGGAGAATTTAATGTCATACCCGGGATTTAAGTACTTACAACATAGTAAGTCGTCATTAAGGTAGTTGTCTCATGTGTTTATGAGAACTCCTAGTGGTTTACCGGGAAAAACACGAGTCAATTGGAGAATTTAATGTCATACCCGGGCCTTAAAGTACTTACAGTATAGTAAGTCGTCATTAAGGTAGTTGTCTCATGTGTTTAAGAGAACTCCTAGTGGTTTACCGGGAAAAACACGAGTCAATTGGAGAATTTAATGTCATACCCGGGCCTTAAAGTACTTACAGTATAGTAAGTCGTCATTAAGGTAGTTGTCTCATGTGTTTATGAGAACTCCTAGTGGTTTACCGGGAAAAACACGAGTCAATTGGAGAATTTAATGTCATACCCGGGCCTTAAAGTACTTACAGTATAGTAAGTCGTCATTAAGGTAGTTGTCTCATGTGTTTATGAGAACTCCTAGTGGTTTACCGGGAAAAACACGAGTCAATTGGAGAATTTAATGTCATACCCGGGCCTTAAAGTACTTACAGCATAGTAAGTCGTCATTAAGGTAGTTGTCTCATGTGTTTATGAGAACTCCTAGTGGTTTACCGGGAAAAACACGAGTCAATTGGAGAATTTAATGTCATACCCGGGCCTTAAAGTACTTACAGTATAGTAAGTCGTCATTAAGGTAGTTGTCTCATGTGTTTATGAGAACTCCTAGTGGTTTACCTGGAAATACAAGAGTCAGTTGGAGAATTTAATGTCATACCCGGACCTTAAAGTACTTACAGCATAGTAAGCCGCCAATAAGGCAGTTGTCTCATGTGTTTATGAGAACTCCTAGTGGTTTACCGGGAAATACACGAGTCAGTTGGAGAATTTAATGTCATACCCGGACCTTAAAGTACTTACAGCATAGTAAGCCGCCAATAAGGCAGTTGTCTCATGTGTTTATGAGAACTCCTAGTGGTTTACCGAGAAAAACACGAGTCAGTTGTACCTAATAGTGGTCCGAACTATAAAGCCCGGGCCTTAAAGTACTTACAGCATAGTAAGTCGTCATTAAGGTAGTTGTCTCATGTGTTTATGAGAACTCCTAGTGGTTTACCGAGAAAAACACGAGTCATTTGGAGAATTTAATGTCATACCCGGGCCTTAAAGTACTTACAGCATAGTAAGTCGTCATTAAGGTAGTTGTCTCATGTGTTTATGAGAACTCCTAGTGGTTTACCGGTAAAAACACGAGTCAGTTGGAGAATTTAATGTCATACCCGGGCCTTAATGTACTTACAGCATAGTGAGTCGTCATTAAGGTAGTTGTCTCATGTGTTTATGAGAACTCCTAAGTGGTTTACGGGGAAAACACGAGTCAGTTGGAGAATTTAATGTCATGCTGGCGCGTTTACCATAGTAGCCCAGTTGTTTAGATCGGCTGGACGGAGACCAGAAAATCCAAGGTTCAAATCCCGGCTATAGCATTGAATTTTTCAGTCTGTCTCTATATTTAAAAAACAAAAAAGAATATGCTCCACATTAATTGGATATTCACTTAAGTTCTTCTCGGGAAGTAAGCCAGGGGAAAAGACGATTAGAAATCGACGTTTCGGGAGTGTACATCTCTCCCATCGTCAGGATATTTATTAAATGTTATAACCACAAATGAATCACTGGATATAATACAAATATACACAAATACAAAACACTATCAATACTCGCATCACTGAACAAAAGACTGTTTTCAGTAAATTAAATGCCAGGCCAGGAAATGGCGTGAGTATAGAAAATCAATTGGGTCAAAGAAACGTAACTACTCAACGCGATTATCAAGCAGTATTGATCTGTGCTTCTTAGGTCGACGGATTTCCATTTTAAGGCCGGTTTCCAAGAGGAGCTGAACTGAAAGCCAGCATCACACGATTAATTGTGCTCCTCTCGGAGAAAATGGCCAAAACGTCCTTAATTCTCCGCTCGCAGTATTTATTACTTTTTATGCGTAATTTACATCCTCCAACGTTAAGTCACATTGGACAGTGAATGAATGGGGTGAAATAATCCTCAAATGAGTCCAGGGTCCATGGAACTTAGAGTTACTCGACATTCGTCTTGAAGGAGAAGGGAAAACTCCAGAAAAAAACCTGATCCAGGTAACTTACCCTGACCGAGATTCGAACTAGCGACCTCTTGGACGTGAGGGAGACATACTACCATCTACTCTAATGAGGCGGGCGCCGCTCCCAGCAAATGTTGCATTTTGCCAAGATGGTCGTCTCCCGAAAGTTGGCTCTATGTTCATTATCAGGGCTTATTTTGGGATATTCACTGTCCACTACAGCTTAAATATAAGCTGTTTGTAGAAGACTTAGGTTTATTTAAGTTGCGTTGCTAAGGTTAGTATTTGAGATGAAATAAGATATTGAGACTTTGAGGGTTCGTAGAATTAAAATCTTGTTTGCATAAATCTGAAATTCTGTTTATTGCAGTAAACAATAACTTTGTACACCCATTGCACCAGTAAAAAATGACGTGACACACACAAATGCGGTCTTTAAAGTCGTCTCCTCCTCAGCTGCACGTAAACAAACGAAAGTAATCACTGCTCTAGACTTTAAATATCCACACACTCAGAATTACTACACAGCTGCACACACAACTAACAACTCACTAGCAACAAAGTAATTCAGTAAACACCTCGGAAAAAATGTACCTATCATAGGAGTGCATTAGCGGATAATGGCGGATTCTTGGACTTAGAGCAGAAGTTGGCTGCCAAAAGAAAGGGAAAAATTAAACACGCCTCATCCGTACAGTCAAAACGGACATTATCAAACAAATGTTTATTTACATTTATGTTTAAACTATGTCTCGTACATCTCAATTAATATACATAAGAGTTTTCCTATTTATTTAATGATATTAAAACACCCAGCAAATTATTAAAAGTGTCTTAAAAGGCTAAATCAAGTACGAGAACTCGCGAGGTGGCAAAGTTATAGCGCCAGGTATACAACTCGTACTACTGAACCCAGAACGTACTTTCAGTCAAGTCTCCAAATAGCTCAATGCAATTATGACGTCACCTGTGCCCTAAACCCCAATGACACAGGTTTGAGTCTCAGCATTGTAAATACCTTCTTTTATGTTCATTAAAACTTGGAAATAGAATTCACAATAATTTAATTATAAAGTTCTTGAGGGCGTACATTGCCCAAGAAGGTCATCAGTTAGAGCACTTGCTTCGTTAGAGGAGAAGTGTACCAGGAATAGAAAAAGGGTCATTTCAGGGACACAAAACATACCAATTTGATAGGACATTTTTAATAGCACAATCTTGCTATGCCTGAAAAAAATTTCTTTAACATACATTTTAAACTCTGATACTGTAATTCCCATGTTTTCTGTATTCAAATGTGCATAAATGATCCTTATTTCAATTGCAGCTACTTATAGGTGTGCTTAAACAACTATCTACTTGTAGTTCGCCAATAAAGAAACATCAATGGCGTAAAGCATAAATAACACAATTAAAATAAAAATAATTAAACTTTTCAGAACAATAATTGGAAATTGTGTGTATAACACAGTGGAAAAGTTACTATACCTACAGAGAGGATTCGAACCACTGTCACAGCAGACAAATAACATGACAGCTTTGTGCTCGTTCTAACTGAGCTACCTAGTAACGTGTGAGAACATTTACAGACGTACGAACGTCAACTGTCTAATTACGAATATACTACAGGCGATGTGATAACATCTATATTAGTACTAATTTCATTGAGTGTTTAACATCCATGTTAAATACGCGGGTAGAACCTAGTAATGGGGTCGATGTTTTCATGTTGATATATAAAATTCATATAACTCGAGAATAAGGGGCAGATGGCTATCCTGGTATATTTCAACTAACAAGTTAGTACATTTCTTAATTTTATAACACGTGCACGAGTTTGACATAATTAAGAGGTATTGTAGAGTAAATTTCCAGTGGGAAAGGTAATAGAAAAGAGAAAGCAAATTAGCCGAGGTTGATATGAGAGAGAAATGCCAACAGGAATATGTGTTAGCTGTAGGCAGATGACTGTTGCAAGCCGAAGCCCCAAGATGATGGATCTATCAGGGACCTGAGGCGCGTGTTTTAATTGGATCATGTTGTTGTATTTGTTCCCTAGTCCACGGTTAGTGCCAGTGCACCGTAATTTAATCATATGTGTTTCCCCAGCGGGAAAATATGTATGACACTTAGGGTCAGTGATGGCTTTTTCATCAGCACTGGCGTCATTCATTTCAGCTTGCCATAACCAGAAAAGGGGACATCATGACGTCAAACGATATAAAAAGAGGCTCTTTAGAAGTCTCTTTTTATTAGCTCTAGAAAGTTTGAAAGCAAATTCTGTGCCAAATTTTGCAGCTAGTACTTCTCCCCGGAGTTGTTCCTGGTAGGATGAATGATGGAGGCAAGTGAAAGGGAACACAAAAAGTGTATTTGGTCGGATCGCTCTCTCTCCCTCTTTTATGTGAAGCGTCTCCTGATATTCGGAAATCAATTGAATCCGTCAATCTAACACAGGAGTCTCTATTTACCACGTACATTCGCCTTTTGATTGATTCTACCAGGGCGAGCAGCTTTACAGCAGCAGAGTCCGTTTATGGCGGATGGAACACACACGTTCGCGTTATTGGGCGGAAATGAAGAGTAACTTTTATTGGCGAAGTGAGAGCAATATTAAATAAGCGCCGATATACCATTTATTTATGTTTTCTGGGCAATCACGTAGAGCGAAGCTCATGTTTTCTTTCCTTGTCTGGTCCAACATATACAATATAGCGATGCGAGTTTTAAAAGATGGACAAGAACATCCCTTTATCAGAATTCATTAGCAGATTTTAAATCAAGAAAAATGAATTGCAGCGCTGTTGACATATTTAAAGGGCTTATGTCCGATTTTACCAACAGATGTTAATACTTAACACCAGTTTAGCAATATTTATAACAACAATTGCATTTCACCAACAAGTGTTAGCTTAAAACCTCTTGTTAAACTAACAAACCAGATTTCCGTTCTTAAGTCCTTAACAATTGTAAATAGTCAAGATGGTGGGCGTGATCGCAACTGTTGTTGTCGATTTGCTATATTTAAGACTGTGTAAATGGTATTCGCGATAGAGTACGGTCTATGAGGAGAAATTATTTTGAGGAGCAATCAGAAGAAAATGTTCTACAGAGGTATAGACTGTGGAAACAAGTTGCTATGAAGGTTACTGCCGCAGTACAAGAGAGGTTAGAACATGCAACGAAAGGAATATGTCGATATCGTCTTTGCTTCAAGTATTAATAATTTTGCGATTTTATAATTCTCTGAATTATGTGGATAATACACTGTCCACCTCCCGTCTTGAAACGTTCAAGTCACTCGTCCACTCGTCCAAGTCACTTGTCCTTCTTCGCACCTCGTTTCAAATTTACATAATATTGACGATGTTGTTTCGTGCTTGCAGTAGTGACGAATGCATCTGAATAAAATTAGTTTCCATATTTTGCCTCGTGACATCTTTCTCTTTTATATTCACGTCATCCGTCCTCTTATTTTCCACGATATACTTATACTTCGTCACCAATTCAATTAATAGTTCTTTCTCTATCGATGAGAAATTTTTCTCACGGCTTTTGTTTACGATTTTATTCACCCGCCATTTTTTCAGCTGTGTGCAGACGAAAATGAAAACAAAAACGCATCGCAATACGTTCAGAAAATAGTATGGCTCATCCATAGCCTTCTTTAGCTGGAATATTTACAAGTTTCTTGGCGTTAATACGTGTTTGTTAACATTTTCCGAAAACAGGTTGGTGAGATGCAAGAAATTTAACAGCTTTGTTAGCGTTGTGACAATTGTTACGTCACATTTGTAAACGCCAATTTTAACATCTGGTGTTGAAATCGAGCCTGAGGCACAGAAAGAAGGTGGTGGCTGACAAAAATGATGCAATAAGTGTTAATCTGTGTGCAACATAGATATGCATAAAAATAATCCATTGTATTCCATTGACGTTCAACGTAGCCTAGAATAGTTCTAAACAGAATTATGAAGCTATTCTTTTGCACTCGTTGAACTACTCATATCTAGGATTATAGAAGAAAACAAACTCCCGACCCGTCCTTGGTTCTGTGAAGTGTGTGGAAATTCACCGTCCAGCTGTTTGATTCACTTCCAGTGTTATACCTTCAATTCATAACATAAATGAGGTCTATATGTTTCTGAAATTCTTATAATTACTGTCCTATTACTTTTGCCTGTTGGACCAAATAATCCACCCATTGGAATATAGCGTTGCATGTTTTGTTTTGCATGATCTTATAAACTCAATTGCAGAATGCTATACAAACACTTAAAGAATGATGCTAATCCGATAAAATTGTCTCATATTGATCCCAATTGATATCACTCGATTTATTTACGTAGGGAATATAAGATTAAAGGAGAAGTATCATGTCTAGTTTAATCTCCGGGAGAAAGAATGAATTTAACGAGCTCATAGCACGGCCATATCTCGTGTTGGTAGGCCCCTAACATTTTCAGACGTGTGTCTCTGAACTCCCCGCTGTCTACATTGAAACTGAGAGCAGTTAGATTTTAAGAAATTCATGTTATCCATATTCACAGCACACCAAACCTTGTTAACCAACCTCAAACAGCAGCAGCAACCGTAAGAATGATTAAACAGCTGTAAAACTACCAAAGAGATTTATAAACTTTTAGGTACACTACGATATTTTAGCGCTCTATGGAACTCGCACATCCGCAGAAGAACTTTTCTACGTTGTGCAACATTTGCTCCATGCTGGCCTATGGCTTTACTTGGTCCGAGGCATACCCAAAAGTTAGAGCGCCTTTGGTGCGGACCAAGTTAGTCCGAAGATACTCTGTACCCAACTGCTGGTTTTAATAAACCTTACAGCTATTTAATGTTAACAATAGCGAAGTTTAGTGGATAACATACGCCATAGGGATACATTTGATATACAACTACTAGGGCTGTTCAATAAAGAATGATCATAATTTTCACGGTCATAATCTTTCGCACTAAAATTCAGATTTATTATATTCTGTTAGCTTAATGTGAAACAAAGACGCCGTAGTAGTTTCATTGTTGGTACTCCTGGTTCCCGCCTGTTAGAACCAGGCAAGTTTAGACATGTTCAGTATCGCCTACCGCTGCAATGGAGGTAACACGAGAGGAACAATATGCGGCTTTGAAATTCTGCTTTCGTCTCAACAAATATTTAGTTAAGGCCTATACAATGTTACAGGAGGCCTATGGCGAGTCTGCTCTTCCCTACAGCACAGCTCGAAGGTGATTTAAAATGTTTAAAGAGGGGAGACAGTCAGTTTCAAAGGAAGGCGAATCCGGTGCTCCAGTTACTGCTCTTACGGAAGAAAACATCAACATTGCTACTGCCATTGTGAGAGAGGATCGACAAATTACCTTAAGATCACTTTCTGAAATACTGAACATTTCATTGGGTGCCACCCACACGTTGGTGACAGAAACATTACACATGAGACGTGTTTGTGCGCGATGGGTTCCAAGACTGTTGATTCCCGAACAAAGGACATTCGCATGCAGCTCCGCATGCAGTTAAAGTTGATGTTAGAGGAAGATCCGGAGTTTTTTCAAACCTAATCACTCCTAATGAAACTTGGCTACAGCATTTTGATCCTGAGAGCAAACAGCAAAGCTCAGTGTGCAAATCTCCTTCGTCACCAACCCCCAAAAAAGCAAAAGTGGTTTCTTCTGCTGGGAAAGTTATGGTCATGTCATTCTTTGATATTCATGGAATGGTTTATCAGCATGTTTTACCTGCACACACATCAGTAACTGGACAATACTACAGGGATCTCCTGAAAACATTGCAAGTCCATATCAGGCGCAAAAGACCACATTTCTGTGAAGCGGGTTGGATGCTGCAGTATGATAATGCGTGGCCGCGTATTGCCAATGTTGTTGCTGAATATCTTGCAAAACTCAACGTGAAGTGCATCCCTCACCCTCCCTATAGTCCGGATTTAGCCCCATGTGACTTTTTTCTATTACTTAACTTGAAGAAACGCCTTCGTGGGAGGCATTATCCATCATCAGAAGCAGTAGTGAAGGCTGAGGTGGCGATTTTGAAGGATCCTTAAAAATGGTTTCCAGCATGTCTTTGAAGACTGGCAGAAACGTTGGGACAAGTGCATCGCATTCAGGGGAGACTATTTTGAGAAGGACTATCCAAATTATGAGGACGAGTAAAGGTATGTTGTCAAAAAAGTTGTGAACTTTGTTTATTGAACAGCCCTCGTAAACCACCTGGTAAACAAGAGGTAGACTTTATTACTTATTTTGTATTTACCTTTTTTCCGACCTGTCATAGGGGATGTGACAGACAGCACCGTAGAGGTTGAGGTAGTTGATGGAGCTGGTATTTCTGCAACAATAGATACAACCAAAAATAAATGTTGAACCTTCAAGAACAGCCAACAATCTATAGGAACAAATCCATTGTTATAAACATCAAATCAACATATACCTCTGCAAAAATAAAGCTATTAACAATACTGAAACAATCTGTAAATACTAAGCGGAAAGAAATCGAATAAAAACATATTTAACATTTAGAATATAATAAATTATTAGAAGCAATTATTTAAGGTGTTACCTTACTTGCTAAGTGAATGGAGCTCTAGTCAGTCTATCGCAGAAGGAAGTTAAGTTGCACAGTAATCCCAAAACTGCACATTTATACATTTCTGATTGTTTCTGCCTCTTCAAGCATTTCTTTGTGAAGATATGTCCTTTTCCTCTCAGACGTTCAGGAATATGCCAGAATTAATTAAAGACGTTCGCAATCTCAAGAGAGGACTTGCACTGGGGTAAAGCCGGGAACCTCCTCCTAAAAAGACTCAACGTTCCAACTTACCAGTAATGGCACGAATCATTACTGCTAATGATTAGTCTAATGACTCAAATTAGAGGAGTATAAAGCCGTGCGCGTCAATGACTTAAAATGTGATTGGACCTGTGAATATTGATATCTATGTATTTTTAAAATGACAAATTCAGTCAGACTTGGAAGACTGGTATGAAAATTATGTTACTAGCCTCTGATTTTGAAGAAGTATTGATTTCTAAATCGGAATATTCTGGAAACGTAAGCGTGGAATATTTACACTGATGTGAAAAATTTGACTTTTTGTCTGGGTTATTTATTTTAATGGCCATAATACTGAATTTGAGTAAGCTGCGTCAGAATATAAACTTAGTTTTTCTCCATCGATTACCAATCCTTCACAATGGAAGAACTAGTAAAATATCAATGTTTATACCCAGCTCTATCGATTATGTTTTATTATTAAATAAATTTTAATAAATACACAACTGTCAACACAATGCTCTTCATAATAAACTAATATTGTGACTTTATGGGTTCGTAGGATTAAAAGCCCAACTTGCAGAAATTCAAAATGTTCTTTATTTCTGTAGAAATACACCCACAGTAGCAAAATTACGTCACATACACAATTACAATCTTCCAAGGTCGTTTACCACAACAAGGAGCTCACTTTCAAAACTCGCAAGTTTCAAATACAACTCTCGTTTACGACCAGCTACGGCTTTTTTTTTATACACGACTTCATGGTTCCAGAAGATAATACAATGTTCTGTAAGACGTCACCAGACAAAACACGAACGTTCCAGACATTGAACTTTATCTGTGTCGGCAAGTATTTTATCTCCACACTGCGCTATCTGTCTGTTATCGCTCCTCCTAGAAAGCTTTATGCGCATACGCCGCCAGTCCTAATAATGGATTCGCAACAATATAAATTACTTCTGTTCTAAATAATCACATACATTTGAACACTTACCAATATTTTCATACATTGTTTTGAAATGCCCTTCTTTCCATTTCCTTTATGTGAAATCGTTCACCCTGCCCCTCGCAAAACAGCCGAGATTTTCTGGGAAAAAGGTTCAAATGAGAGTGCAGGAAATATACCTTCATACTCATTTTGCAATTCAGCTTTAGAAGTTTCTTAAGCATATCTTCTATAATATTTTTGTAATTATTTATTTGCTATTTCTGCCCGCCTCGGTGGTGTAGATGGTTGCGTGTCTGCTTCACGTTCAACATGTACCAAGTTCGAATCTCGGTATTATTATTATTATTATTATTATTATTATTATTATTATTATTATTATTATTATTATAGTTAGTTAGTTACTAACACTCCCCACATGGCAACCTTGGCCTTCGGGGTAACCTCACCCCACCAAGTGATGACCGGACCCATTTCTCAGGTGGAGGCACCCAGAGGGCGGTGTCCATTACCTCCGATGATAGGGTGATAGTGAAGATGGCGGTGAGGTGAGAGGACCTACAGTTTTTACCGTGGACTCCGAACCACGTTGGGCATAGGGGATACTTCACATGTGCTAGACAGAGGTGAAGGCGTGGATAGGGCCGACTTAAAATCGCCAACCCCAGAGCCGGGAATCGAACTCGGGACCCTTAGAACGGGAGCCGCGAACGAAACCACCGCGCTACCCCGGCGCCCTTATTATTATTATTATTATTATTATTATTATTATTATTATTATTATTATTATTATTATTATTATTATTATTATTATTATTATTATTATTATTATTATTATTATTATTATTATTATTATTATTATTATTATTATTATTATTATTATTATTATTATTATTATTATTATTATTATTATTATTATTATTATTATTATTATTATTATTATTATTATTATTATTATTATTATTATTATTATTATTATTATTATTATTATTATTATTATTATTATTATTATTATTATTATTATTATTATTATTATTATTATTATTATTATTATTATTATTATTATTATTATTATTATTATTATTATTATTATTATTATTATTATTATTATTACTGCTTGTTGGGATAACTAGCAATATACTACTGCATCACGAAGGAGCACCCACATTGATCTTTGTAGCTTGGAAGTGAATGTACCAGTAACTCCTTTATATACAGAAAACGCCTCTTTCCTCTGGTCATGCGAATGTTAATATATAATTGGACTAGTAAGTTTCGTGGGACTCGAGCCCTCTGCTTATTGTGACATCACGAGTATGACGTAGCTTTAGGCCATTACGCTCCCACAGTTCTTGTACCATAAATATCAGTAATTTCTCTTCATATTAAAGCATCTTGTGCACCGTTTGAATATACAAGTTAGAAGCATTATAACCATTAGAAATTGAATTTATATCTCATATAAATTATGTTGCACATAATCACCTAGGGTATAGTACTTTTGGTTCAAATAGATGGTGCAAAGCTAAAACTGAACAAAATATGTTTGCTGCATGCCATTTGGCATTAGTGACTTTTAGCCGAGGAAATTAGAGCTCCAAAACTAGTGCCATGTACTCCAAGATGTATTTATTTGGAGCTTGTTGTTTATCGACTAGTTTAATTATTTCACCAAAATTCTAATGACTTAAGTGTTGAAAAGCGTCTGGTGCCGCAGTAAACAGTTTATAACTAGACTTAGCGTCCACCCAGAAAAGCTCCAGATTACTAATCTGTAGTTCATATTATTTACCATAAATTTTTCGTGTGATCTATTCGTAAACTTCTTAGAACCTTCTATGCCAAAATAACAAATCTAGAATGCACCTACGAGGTGCCTTCAAGTTATAGAACCTCCTATTTTGTCAGGAATGGGACCAGATAGCAACTTCTGGTTTATTTTTAAATACACGTGGACTCTTTGTGAATGGCTGACAAGGTGGGAAGCACTGTACAGTGCATAGAACTCTAGTGGCAGTGATGAGAGTTGGGACTGTTTTTCATACTTAAAATGGCGACGTTTTCATTGAACAAACAGCGTGTAATCATTCTTTTTCTCCATTTTCGTGGTGTGACACCCAGTGAAATTCATCGCCAGTTAAGTGAGGGATGTAGTGATGGTACCATGGATGTGTCTAATGTGCGTTCCTAGGTGCCACAGTTCAATGAAGACAGAACATGGTGTGACAAAAAAACCAAGACAGTTGCAGACATCGCCTCCAATATTGGTATTTCCGTGGGATCTGTTCACACAATCTTACATGAAGATCTGAAAACGCGAAAAGTGCTGAACCTAAATGCGCAGTACATTTTCCGTTTTACATAATATTTTATGAATGAATTTATTAAACTTCATAATAAATACAAATTCTTATATATTTACAATTTAATATATATATATCCCTACATATCTCAAGTTACATATCAAATTACAACTCTTTATTGAGTTGCTGAGTTTCCTTGGACCCATAGACTAATACCGTGGATTTTTAGCTATATGGCTCTATTTACCATTTTTGGTCCTCAATCTATTTTATCTTGATTATCCTTAGTTATAATTTTTCTCAAGCGTTTATTTCTCACCAAACCTAAGTACTTTACTATTTCCAATACATTGTTTTTTGATTTAACACTCAATAACTTTTTAATTAGAATTTCAGTAGGTAACATAATCTAATTATTTTTTAGTAATCTTCCTCTCCAATTCTTTGTTTCCTCACATTCTATCAATAAATGACACAAACTATTTGTTTTCGTGTTACACAGTATACACTTTCCTTTTTTATCTCTCTCCTCTAAGCCTTTCAACCTTATTACTCCTGTTCTAGCCCATGCAAAGCCTTCTCTTGTCATTTTGTCGCAAATATCAACTTATTTTTCGCTTTCCAAAGTTTATCTCTCTGTAAGTACATAGTGAAGTTTTGGAATTTAAACTCACATTATATCCTGCCTTTCTATATCTTCTATCCTTATTTTAACTCTTTTCCAGAAATCGTTCTCTAATCTTTTACTATCCCTCTGCATATCCCCATATCCTATTTCACACAGAATTTCTTGAATACCCTTGTACCAAGTATCTTCTTTAATACATTTTTGCTGCATTTCTAAACACTGCTTTAAAATATTAGTTTTTAATTCTTTTATTATGAACCAGTATTTCAATGCTCTTTCCATAATTTTAGCTTTGTTACTATATTTTCCTAACTACATTTGTGCAATTCCCTTTGCTGGTGCTGTTGGTCAGCCCAAAAGTAATTCGCAAAAACTCCTATGCACCTTGTTTACATTATGCCATCCTTCCTCTACGCTGCAAATTTCAGCTCCATATAACTTTTTCGCCTCAACTAATGCCAAATATATTCTATCCAACTATTTTATTTGTATCCCTGGTATTGTGACTCTCTGGGTTCTTTAAATCTAAAGTCAAATTTGCAGAAATTGAAAAATGCTCTTTATTTGCGTAGAAAGAGAGTTTGTACACCCTTGGAAGCAGAATGACATACCATATACCAACCCAATCTGTTACGGCATCTCTGCACACGTAAATAAACAAAAGAGTTCACTTTCAGATCACAGCTGGACGTGCACAATTATCGAAACCAATTACGACAGTCCACTGACAACTAACCGCGTCTTAATTTTATATCTCTACTCGTTGTTCTACAAATTAGTGGAATGTTTTGTAACACGCAAGAAAGCGAACCTTTCAGTCAGCGATCGGTCTCTTTCTTTCTCTGTTTCGGCAAGCTTTTGTCTCCAGGCTGCAGTGTCTGTCCCTTTGCGCGCGCCGGCCGTGCCAGACGCAACAATGGCTCGCGACAGTATTTTATCTACGCATGCTCTAACAGATTTCATTACCTTTAGCTAGTACTGTTTTCTTTTGCTCAATCCGTCTACCCTTACTGTTTAGCCTTACTCCTAGATAATTAAATTTCTTTGCCACCTCAATTTCATTCCCTTACCATCTCCACTTTTCATCCTTCCTTAACTTGTCACCTCATTTGAATACCATTTTTTTTTCATGATATTTTATAAAAATCAGCTTTACTAGAAATACTTAAAGGAATGATCATTAACTATTTGTTCCTTAATTTTATTCAAATATGTCGTTCAAATTGCACTGTTATGTACTTAGAAGCTCCTGGCGGCATTTTTGTTGCCGGGAATTGAAAGTGCAGCAATAATTAGGCATGCACACACTGCTATTGCCTTTTCCTACACTGATAAACTGGGGGAAGAAACTAAAGCCTCGAAACGGGGTGTTACAACAAAGTGGAATGTGTTAAACCAAATAGCGCCTCCCCGTCAAGTGGGCGCCTGGAATAGAAACAGTGGCACTTGGTGCTCCCATTTCTCGAATTTGTGATAACAGATGTGAAGGGGAAACAACTGAGCAGCCCTTTGTAACCATTACCAAAACAAACGTCACATCGTTGCTTTTTGCCAACCTAATTCTCCTGGTTTACAGAAACATTCTGCAACTTTGGTTTTGCTCTGATTTAAATATAGGAATTAATCTGGTTATATTATGAATGAAGTGTCTACGAGTAGACCATAGGATATTTATCTGCCCCTTAGATTATCGTACACTTTTCGTCACCAGGAGTCTCCTTCATCCCCATCCCCCATATCGCCTGCGGTGCCGTATGTAGTAAAAGCGGGCGTTAAACACTACACACATTTCATTTCCCATCCCCCATCATACCAATTGCCCTACCCTAGAGCTCATTTTCAAAACGTGATTCCTGAATAAATTCGTTAGCCACTCTAAAGTTGATACATCCAAACTAATTCAGAGGAATTTATGATTTGTATCAACTGCTTACTGATTACGTTCAAACATTGCTTACGCTATGGTGTCAGAAAGTAAAGCAATTTGTCAGCGTTGCAAAGTGCGTCACTTCAGAAAGTAACTTAAACTACCTTTGCAGTCCTCCCATTACGACTTTTTAAATAATAACTGAAGGTTTCACTACCATTAGTTGTCATTCTTTGGGTGAAAGTATTTCACGAATAGTCGAAGTTTGCCGTCGAAATTCCTCGGTCTCTTAAACATATTAAATCATATTAAATTTATGAAATTTCAAATTACTTATGCTGCACATAAAACCAGTGAAATTGCAAACCTGATAATCACAAAGACACTTTGCTTCGCAATGTTGTTCCACTCAAGTTTTACTTTCACTCTCAACGGATACGCGCAATTGGTTGCATATGCGTTAGGCGCGAGTGGTTTTAAACCCATGACCGCTACTATGATGAAAATCAAAGCAGAAGCTCAAGGGGTATATACGAGGTGCGCTCAAGTTATAGCACCTCCTATATTTTTTCAGGACTCTGACCAGATAGGAACTTCTGTTAAAAAAAGATATATGGGGCTCTTTGTGAATGCGTGAAAGAGATGGCAGCACTGTAGAGAGCATAGAACTCTAGTGGCAGCGAGGAGAGTTAGGACTGTCTGTGATACTTAAAATGGCGACGGTTTGATTGTAGGAACAGCGCGTAATAAATTTTGTTCTCAATTTTCGTAGTGTGACATGCCAAATTTGGAGGCGATGTCTACAACACTCAATCGGCGATCCTCCAAAACTACGTTCTCCACCGACTGGATCATGTCCTCGGACAGGCTGGTGAGTGGCCGTGACTGTCTCGGTTTGTTGTCACACAATACTCCTCCTTCATGAACTGTAGCACCCAGGAACGTACATTAGACTCATCCATGGTACCATCACCACACGCTTCACTCAACTAGCGATGAATTTCAATAGGTGTAAATAAAATCTAAAAGTCCTTCAATATTCCTAACCAAAATACGGAAATGTGTTAAGTAGGAGTTACCAAAGACTTTCAAAACAAATAATGCGATGCGAACTGGAAGGACGAATTAAGAAAAGTATTGCTCGCTAAAGTATACCTCAAAAACGTACGACTGCTTTACTGAGAGAAAATTCCGGTTTCCCGCCGATTTTACATACCTTTTATTAGAATATACATGGAAAAGTATTTCAGTAAACGCCTCGGAAAAAATGGACCTATCAAATGAGTACACTAACAACGTCAGCTAAACAGAAAATGGCGGATTCTTCTACTTGGAGCAGATGATGGCTGCCAAAAATTAGGAAAAAATTAGTGACAGCCCTCTACCATCATGGATGCATACAGTCAACACGGACATATTATTGAACAAAAGTTTACTTAAATTTTTTGCGTAAAATAGGCCTCTTGGATCTCAAATAACATACGTAGGAACTTTTGTCATTCAAGAAATAGTATTAAAACGCCCAGAGAATGATTAAAACTGTCTTAAAATGTAAATCAAGGACGAAAACTCACAAGGTGGCTATGGCATAGCGCCACGCATCCAAGTCGTACTACTGAAAGCAGAACGTGCGTTCAGTCACGTCCCAAAATAGCTGACTAGTATTATGATATCTCGTGTGCCCTAAACCCTAATGACACAGGTTCAAGCCTCGGCATTGCTATTACTTTTTTCTGCTCATCGAAACTTGGAAACCGAATTTACAATAATTTAATTATGAAGTTCCTGAAGGCGTGCATTACCCAAGAAGGTCATCAGTTCGAAAGCCTGCTTCATTTGAGGAGTCGTTTTTCAGGGGCAGCTGACTCACCTGAGGTAAGGTATTACCAAAGACATGAATACCTCTCAATATTTTGCACACCAGAAGTATTTTGGTGTGGCTATCGCGTGCAGTTCAATCTTCAGAAATACATTAGCACAAGCACTTAAAGATCATAGCCCATGTGTTATTAAATGTACAATGGTATTATAAAGAAATACAAAATAAGTCATCGCAATCAAACCTAGGCTAAATTTATATGGCTTAGCTGTGGACAGACATCACACGTTTACTTTTCTGAGCGTAAATGAGGTGATAACAGCAAATATTGAAGCGTGCATGTAGCCTTATTTCACTTGAAATATCAATTATTCAAGTTCATTTTCAAAATATCTTTAAATGATATACTCATTTTACGAGTATATTGCCCTAATAGACGTAGTAATATAGTACCAGCAGAGATCCCATTTTACCCGAGTATTGTAACATGAATATTATGCCAGTGCCTGGTCCAGATGCCATTGTACCATATCCAGACAAGGACTATAAGGGCTTCCAATACGTCAAGTTATAAATGATTAAATACTTAACACTTTAGTATTGAGAATTACATTTTTAAAAGGTTTGCAGTGTGTTCCCTGACATCTAATTTCCTTGTTTTTACTTATATTTTATGTTCTGTTAGATGTTGTCATAACAGTTGCAGCTTTTCACAACACGACAGACAAACGTTATCCAAACATGGAGCTACACACACACACTTAGTGTGTGTGTGTGTGTGTGAATATATGTGACGTAGAATAGTTTTCATAAGAATCACTTTTGCCATATTTAAATAGTTATTTCTCAAATGGTAATTCAGAATCATGATCACCTCCTTTTAGATGATTAGCTTTAACCTTTTTCAGCACTCATTGTGCTCCCAACTTGATGATCGATTTTCCATGAACAGAGATGCTAGCCTCACTTTCTCTTAGATTTTAACATTACTTTCCATAATTTGTCTCAACTAATTAGACAATAATTGAATCTTAAGTATTTATCATTATTATTGATTATAGTGGATATACGCTAGCATTGATCTTACAATATTAATTTCTTGTGCCTGTTTTAGAATAACAAATTCAGGAATGTGAATTGTACGAGGAAGGTCTGAAAAGTTTGCGACCTCAACATGAAGATAGCAGTACTCGTAAATAAAAGTTAGTGCATTTCATTGTACATCTGTTGACAGTTACTCACCAAACTTTCAGCCATCTTGGACGCTCATTTGTTACCTAACAGTCATTTGAATGTGTTGATGTGAGTGTATTTATGAAAATGGTCAAAATCGAGTATCGAGCTGTCAATAAATATTTGTTTTTGAAGGGCAATACGCCTACACAAATTAAAGATGAGTTAGATTCTGTGTATGGGGACTCTGTACCATCATTTACCACAGTACAGTTTTGGACAGCTGAATACAAACGTGGCGATAAGAGCTTCGGAGACGATGAATGTTCGGGACGTCCAAAACTGCAACTACCCACGAAAACATCGCCAAAGTTCACCAGAAGGTGCTAGACGACCGCCGAATTAAAGTGAGCGAGATAGCAGCGGCAATGAACATGTCAAGAGAACGTGTTTCTCACATATTTAATCAAAATCTAGACACGAGAAAGCTGTCCGCGCATTGGGTGCCCTCACGTTAGACCAAAAACGTTTTCGAATGAGCGTTTCCAACGCTCTTTTGGTGCAGTTTAGGCGCAATAAATGCAGGATTTATCACCGATTAATTACTGTAGATGAAGCTTGGATACACCGTTATGTGCCCGAACTGAAAATACAATCCAAATAGTGGACTGCAAAGGGGAAACCGGCTCCAAAGAAAGCAAAAACAGTGTTTTCCGCTGAGAAAATTATGACGACCTTTTGGGATAGTCATGGAGTTATTATAATCGATTATCTTCAGAAAGGTAAAACCATTCCGGGGGCATACTACGCCTCATTACTTGAGAAGCTGAAAGCAGAGTTTACGGAAAATCGGCCACATTTGTCGAAAAAGAAAATCCTTTTACACCAAGACAAGGCACCGTCTCACACCTCAGCGGTTGCGATGGCAAAAATTCACGAATTACAATTTGAAGTGCTTGACTCAGCATATCTAGCCCCAAGTGACTTCTTTTTGTTCCCTCATCTGAAAATTGCGCTCGGAGGACAGAGATTTTCGTCAAATGGAGAGGCAATCACCTTCGTGAACAATTATTTTGCAGATATAAACGCCCCGAATACTGTTTGGACAGGTTTCAGAGGTGGGAGCATCAATGGGAGAAGTGTGTAGAGTTTCAAAGAGACTTTGTTCAAAACTAAAATAAAAAATCTGAAAATAAATATCTTGAACTTTTATTAGGTCGGAAAATTTTCAGACCACCCTAGTATATTGTTGCATACCAGGGTTGTAAGGGGGGTTGAAAGAATTACAAACCTAATCTACAACTGGGGGTGTAGCTATTGAGATGGTAGAATAAAGAAAACCTCTAAGTCAAACTAAACTGAATAACTCTATTTTGAAGAAGCCTAGCATTTATACAGGGCAGGCCCTGAATCTGGAAGAGATCAGGGGTGCTTTGGTACTATTTAATGACATAATAACTTGATATAACTTTACCTTTGGCGATGTGTTGTTTGTATGGCTTGGCTGTCGAAAGATGTATAATCTGCTGAGACCGGCGGGCTATCGTATGCGTAGTACCACTTTTAAATAAACTTTTGTTGATTCTCACAGAGACCAACATAAAGTCTCCTCTGACATTTCTGCGACGTTTCTCCCCCGAGGGCTAACTCAACCAGGCTTAAATAGGGGTGCTACCAAAAAGTCAATTCAGCGATTCCCACTCTAACTGTTAATTTTGCACCATAACGTTTACACCATTGAGAGAATGTTTAAGCCTGTACTGACCCACTAAAACATTATTTCTCTTGATCAGCAGAACAAGTTTGGGTCACCTGTGAATTATTTCCTTAAGCCAACAGTCCAAAGTACATGTTTTGCCAGTCAGTAGAATTTACGCTTGACATACATTTTTGTCAGAATCAATACATATTACAGAATAATGATTACCGAAATTTCCAAATCTAGCTCAGCCTATACATGCAACAATATACGCCAATTAATTGCATGTAGCTTCTCTCATAATTTTAGTATTTTCTTGTAGAAGAAGCCTAGAAAACTTTTGATATTTAACAAACAAACGTGGAATTAACCTTTTGAGGTAGTACTCTAAGCTGCATAAAAGCAAACAGTCCCACAGTTTGTGGTTGTAAGAATTAGTTATAAAAGCCAAATGCAATAATTATATCTATAATTTTTCTGAGATTTATTTTTAATTAAATACAGAAAGTCTGCTAGATTAGGCAACATTAAGAAATCAGAAACATGTACCGCTTTCCCACAATTCTTAAACTAACCATTACAACAAAGTTCAAGATTAGTGCCTTGGAGCTTATTTCGAATTAGTAATGATAAGTGCATATAAGGAAGTGCAAATATAAGAAAATTAACCAAATTTATAATGCAAGAAAGTGAGGAAATGCTTCGACTAACACATCCTTGCTTAACAATTAATAATAACTTCATTATAGAATTGCAGAAGTGTGAAGTAAAGTCGGGCAATCAGTTTTAACGATATGAGGGGAATACTTATCACTTTGGGGAGTTACATGGTGTACTTACCGTCAAGCTTTATAACGCCATCCGTTTCCCCGAGGGAATTCTTCGCCACGCATTTGTAGGAGCCGAAGTCGCTCTTGCTCGCACTTCGTATCTTGAGCATCATGTACTTGTTGTAACCACTGTCCATGGACACAGCTTCGTACTTGTCTCCTGCAACGTTACACCAGAAACCAATTAATACACGGCATTTCTCCTCAGGACTGGAACATCGTCACGTTCTGTCAATTACATGTCTGCCTAAGATTAATCCGGGAGGTGCTCTCAAACCCAGGAGCTGCTCTCACAGGGCATTAACCAGTTTCCCAAACATCAATTTATTTACACTAATAACAGTCATGGAACAATCATCCTATGCAAAACTATAAGAAACATGTTTAGAATTCCTTCATACACTTTCATTAATTTCAGGCCTCTTCTATCGGTTATACACTTGTAGCCAAAATATTTACGATCATTTTCAAACAGGACTGAATAATCTAAACTCAACATTTTGAAATGTCCTCTTTTGTGTTACGTTTCTGAAATATTACATACAGCAGTTCTATACATGGTACTTTCAGTAATGTGTAATAACATTTACATATGATCAATTATTGAGCTAGAACAAAGTTTCAATCGCATTGTTAATAATGAATGTTATTAATGTATCGTTGCAAATATAGGGTACACATACGTTACACCCTACACACGATGTGTGTGTGTGGGTGGGTGTGTGGGTGTGTGTGTACTGAAGGCCCTCTACTCCATTTTACACAGTTTGCCATTTCATATACCCTAATCTACATTTTGCTCCTAATGGTTCTTAGATATCTCTCTTTAACCTTCCCTAAATAATTCCCTATATTTATCCCGTTCTTTTCCCCTTTTACAGACAAACTTTTTCTAAATAGTACTTCGCCCCCCAAATGGTCCCATTGACGTAGCCAGGCCTGCTCTCTCTTTGCTTCATTACAATATAATATAAAATGGAATTCTGAATTCTCTTCTCCACACAATGGACATTTATGCAGCTCCCTATCTTGAACTATACATTTCAAGTGTCTCACTCCTGTTCTCGCCCAAGCAAAACCTTCTCGCTCTAACCTATTACATATATCTATATATCCTTCCCTCCCCCAGGTTGTTTTTATTTCTCTATTACCTTAGTGAGCCTTTGTCATTTGTATTGGCAAAACTATCTTGTCTGTCAATATTGTGCGAACCGAATCGCGATAGCGCGGCTTGTGCACACAAAGGAACTGATAGGTAGCAGGGAGATAAAGAGTATGCCGGAACAAATAAAGATAGCAAGGAAATAAAAGACTTGCCGACAGAGATTAAGTTTCAGGCCTAGAACATTCGAGTTTCGTCGGGTGACAGAACATTCAATTTCTTAGTTGTTACAGAAGAGTCTCGAATTATCAATGAGGTATTAAAGGAAGCGACGACTCGCCAAGAGTCAATCGTAAACAGTTGTAAAGTGTTGTAACGAGCGTTGATGTTGCAAACAGATGTAATCAGAACGCAGTTTGTTGTCGTCATTGACCTTGGTAGACTGTAATTGGGTATGGGACGTAATGCTGCTACTGAAGGATTGAACTCAGTATATTTATACCGAAATAAAGCACATTTTGTATTTCTGCAAGTTGGAATTTCAATTCTAAGAACACACAAAGTCACAATATTCTGTAATGTTAACTTCTTTCCAGAAGCCTCTATACCCACGCTCTGCATTTCTCCAAGAATGACCCATACCTATCTGGTTCAACACGTCATTCATGTTATATTGCCCAAGGCCCTCCTTAGTTACTTCTCTTTTGAATATGAAAACATTCTTTAATAATATTGCCATCGTCTAAGTTAGCGATTCTGTAGAAGTACATATTTCATTGCCCTTGACAACATTTTAATTTTAGCACGATGCCTGCCCGGTTCCAATTGTGCTGCCCCATTAGGTGATACTATCGGTAATCCCAATATATATTTACAAAAGGACCTATGCACTCTATCAGGCTCTCTCCAAGCATAATCTACTCCCCATGACTCTGCTCCATGGAACATTCTATTTTCTACTATTGCCATATAAATCCTCTCCAACCATTTGACATTTACATCTGCCAGTTTACTGTAACATGATATTATCACCCTCGTGGCCATTTTACCTTTTGCCACAGTCATCTTTTTGTTCTTTCCAGCTACCAATTGAGAACAACCTTGTCCCCAAATAATCAAATCTCCTTTAACACCTCTATTATTTCTTTTCTATTAACGTCCCATTTCTCATACTTACACAACCTCTATCCTTCTTGAAGACCATAATCTCGCTTTTGTTTACATTTATATTCAAAGTGTAAAGAAAAATAATTTACTGCCTCGATTGCTTCAATGTAATAAGGAGATATTTGTTACTTAGGTTGTTAACTACCTGCAAACCTCGCGTTAGAAACCACGCTGGAAGCGCTATCGGGTCATGAAGGAACATTAGAGACTAAGATAGCTATTAGTTATTCCAATAATCAAGTTCTAATCGAAAAATCTATTTACAGCACGTTAGAAGTATAAGTATGTACTCCACTGTAGTAAATGTAAGGTATTTGTCTAGTAAAGCATAACAAAATATTGCTTTTACAGGTATTTCAGTCCAAAGTTCAAGCTATAAACATTTGTCACCACGTTGAACATATATATGCCATAGACTTGGAACGCCACCAAATAGTGGAGGTTACCCTTCATTTCAAAGAGGTCAAAAGATCATGCTGACCTCTATGTGGAAGCTCTCATAATTCATGTTTGAAAGCTAATGTAACTTAACCCATTGGCTCGAAATAGCTTGTCCAGGTTCCAAATGCGGACGCTTTCTATGATAATCGGTTTTATGGCAGAATTAGGAAACCCTATTTCGTTGAATCTCTTAAATAGCAAAAATTAATGAAAGACCATCATTTTTATTTTAGGCTATAGAATATTCCTTAGTAATGAGATGCATTCATACAAATAATCCAGTTCATCAACAGACAGCCACTAAAAATACTTAATCTTAGTTTAATTTGGAAATACAAATTTCTTTTTCTTGCATATCTGTATATTTTCTACTAAAGGTCAACACTTAATTTGAAATTCAATATGACAAACCGTAATTTAAATATATGTTAAAATATTATAACTGTAATCAGCAGTTCCATATGCATTTAAATGTGTTGATACAATAATACGTATATTTAGGAACGATAAAAATGTAATTTCAATGCTGCATCAATATTTATAAACTTAAAAACAGTGCAGTATTTGAGCACAAATTAATAAATTGATGATAAAAGGGCCGTAACTGTTAAAGAGTAAGAAAAACTAGGGGCGAAACAGTTGTAATAGAGTAAATTATTATTTCAATAAAATATCTCTGACTTTAGCGGACCACTTTATACCTATCACTCTTAATATACACATTCCCTTTTAACAAATTTGCACCTGGCACCAAATATTAATAACATAATGCTGATTTATACAAGTTATTTTAATGCTTGTTTTATAAAATGGATAAGCACAACCTCTAGGGTAAATTTAATCTAGAAAATTTATGGAAAATGAGTCAAAGCTCCAAGATCTAAATTCGACGAACCTCGTCAATATCATGATCAGACTATAATGAACTATAAAGAATGTTTTGGTGTCCATCGTTCAGAACCACGATCATCTGCAAATGGACACGCCTATACATAGGTGGTCTGAAAAGATTCCGAACTAATAAAGATACAAAATATATGTTCAGAATTTTTTTATCTTTTTATTCTTCAACCTAGTCTCCTTGTATCTCTACATACTTATCCCAGCTTTTAAGTTTAAGCTTATGAAGCCATTTGCACATAGAATGTTAAGTGTTTCAGAAATGTTATAAATTCTATCTACTTCCCTAAGTTAGGAAGCCTCATCTATTACCTGTTTTCTGGCTGCATTACTACATATTTTAATGCACTATTTTATGGTTATGGTTGATGTATCACCATCATCAAAATACGAAATTGTACATAAAAAGCAGCCAGTGCCCACAATTTTGTCTCCTGCCCGCAAGATTCACACCTATGGATAACCAGGCTTTGACTCCGCCCACCTGGTACCAGTTCTCTGTGTAATTGATTTGAACACAATCCAGGAAAGCAAAAAGGAACCAATGAAGTGCGGTATACGGCATGTGAGACGATTGAGCTACCGCGGGTACATAAGTGGTCCACTATGCTTGTTACAAAATAAAAAACTGTAAGCGGACTTGTAGAAGGGCGGAACAAAAATTATTTATGTACTAGGGCTTTTCAATAAAGAATGATCATAATTTTTGTACTGTCACAACGTTTCGTACTAAAATTCATTGTATTCTGTTACATTAATGTGAAACAAACATGCCGTAGTAGTTTCATTGCTGTTACTCCTGGTTACCATCTGTGAGAACCAGGCAAGTTCAGACATGTTCAGCATCGCCTACCGCTGTAATTGAGGTAACACGCGAGGAACAATATACGGCTTTGAAATTCTGTTTCGTCTCAGCAAATCTTCAGTTGAGGCCTATACAATGTTACAATGCAAGGTGGACACTGCTGCTGCTATTGTGAGAGAGGATCGACGAATTACCTTAAGATCACTTTCTGAAACACTGAACATTTCATTGGGTGCTACCCACACATTGGTGACAGAAACATTACATATGACACGTGTTTGTGCGCGATGAGTTCCAAGACTGTTGATTCCCGAACAAAAGGACATTCGCATGCAAGTCTGCATGCAGTTAAAGTTGATGTTCGAGGAAGCTCCTGAGGTTCTTTCAAACGTAATCACTGCTGATGAAACTTGGGTACATCATTTTGATCCCGAGAGCAAACAGCATAGCT
Source organism: Mantis religiosa (assembly GCA_030765055.1). Taxonomy (NCBI): domain Eukaryota; kingdom Metazoa; phylum Arthropoda; class Insecta; order Mantodea; family Mantidae; genus Mantis; species Mantis religiosa. The sequence goes on from CM060948.1 coordinate 18,463,376, forward strand.
CAGTGTGGAAATCTCCTTCATCACTAACCCCCCAAAAAGTAAAATTAGTTGCTTCTGCTGGGAAAGCTATGGTCATCTCATTATTTGATATTCATGGAATGGTTTATAAGCATGTTGTACATGCACACACAGCAGATACTGGACAATACTACAGGGATGTCCTGAAAATATTGCAAGTCCATATCAGGCGTAAAAGATCACATTTCCGTGAAGCTGGCTGGATGCTGCACCACGATAATGCGCGGTCGCATATTGCCAATGTTGTTGCTGAATATCTTGCAAAAATCAACGTGAAGTGCATCCCTCAGCCTCCCTATAGTCCGGATTTAGTCCCACGTGACCTTTTTCTATTCCCTAAGTTGAAGAAACGCGTTCGTGGAAGGCATTATCCATCACCAGAAGTCGCGGTGGAAGCTGCGGAGGTGATTTTGAAGGATATCTCAAAAATGGTTTCCAGCATGTCTTTGAAGACTGACAGAAACGCTAGGACAAGTGCATCGCATTCAGGGGAGACTATTTTGAGAACGACCATGAAAATTATGAGGATGAATAACGGTACGCTGTGAAAAAAGAATTGTGATCATTCTTTATTGAACAGCCCTCGTAACACTAAAGCAAACAGTACTCCCAACATTGAAAAAATAACAGTTCTAGGGCTACTATGAAACAAAATATGAGACGTTTTTAAGTTTCGCCCCTAGTTTTACACGTATATCATTATACTATATTTTTTCACTTAAACTGAGTATGCTGCTAGGGAGAATTTGTGGTATCGCCCTTCGGCGGTTTGGTCATATGTTTATCTGCTAATCCAATGGCTCGACGACAGAAGTTATGCTAGATTCTCGAGGATAAAATTAAACAGTTACGTTCCACTTGGCTTCCTTTATAAGACGTTAGCAAGTGTAAACTTTAAAGAGAGCTGTAACAATGATACACCGAGTTAAGCTTCCTCTAATTCCGACATTTCATTCGTAATAACTTTACATCGCTCTACATGCTGAATATTCTGATTCACGTTCTAATTTTAAATAGCGGGTAATTTTGTAGCAAATATTTAATCTGCCATATGATATGAATCAGAAAGCATATGGTTTGATTTCCACGCTCTCGTGTCCGTATGACGCTCCCTGCGGAGAAATGGATCAATTCATTGCGGGATGGAAAAGGGTCATGCAGGCTGCGTTAGCAAAGAAAACAAATACATTTTATGGGTACCATTAAGAACTCGAGAGGCTGTAAAGATAAGTGCGGCAATGATTACTCTGCGGTATGCCTTCACTGAAGTGATGCTAATCAAATATGCAATACAAGGATAAAACAAACTTCGAGACTAATCGGTAACAATAATGAATATTATCACCACTTCCTTTCTTTAAGCTCCATTTTTCATTGTTAACATTGAATGTGATGCATGTGTTAGCTCTGTGTTAGAGCTGCAATGCTGTTCCTCCTTACTTACCAGTATTAGCTATCAAGTTTAGACTGGTGCAGTAAGGATAAGAAAGAAATGCAAACATCAGTTACAATAAAATGGTTTCTAATTTTTAACTTTTCATACTATCAGAGACCATTGATCAATATAAGCAACAAATTGTGGAACATTCAACTTGTCAGTATTTTGCTGATCACTAATTGCCAATGCTTTAATATACAAGGGTGGTCTGAAAAGTCTCAACATGTAGATGCCAGCACTCGTAAATAAAAGCTATTGAATTTCGTTGTTCATCTGTTGACAGTTTCTCACCAAAGTTTCAGCCAATTTGGACGCTCAGTTGTTATGTAACAGTCGTTTGAGAGAATTGATGTGAAAATGGATAAAACCGAGTATCGAGCTCTCATTAAATATTTGTTTTAGAAAGGCAATACGCCTTTGCAAATCAAAGATGAGTCGGATTCTGTGTATGGGAACACTGCACCATCATTTACCACAATGAAATTTTGGGCAACTGAATTTAAACGTGGCCGTAAGAGCTTGGGAGACGATGAAACGTTCGGGACGTCCAAAAACTGCAACCACCGACGAAAGCATCGCCAAAGTTCAACAAATGGTGCTAGGCGACCGAGTTAAAATTGAGAAAGATAGCAGAGACTATGAAAATGTCCAAGGAACGTATTTGTAAAATATTAACTCAACATTTGGACATGAGAAAGCTCTTCGCTCGTTGCGTGCTTCTTCTGCGAACGTTAGACCAAAAACATGTTCAAATGAACATTCCCAACGCTCTGTTGGCGCAGTTTAGGCGCAATAAATCCAAGTTTTGGCGCCGATTAATTACTGTAGATGAAACTAGGATACATCATTATACGCGCGAAACAAAAATGCAGTCCAAACAGTGGACTGCAAAGGGGTAACCTGCTCCAGAAAAAGCAAAAACGGGGTTTTTCGGCTAGGAAACTGATGGAACCTGTTTTTTGGGAAAGTCATGAAGTTATTTTAATCCATTATCTTCAAAAAGGTAAAACCATTACTGGAGCATACTAACCATCATTACTTGACAAGCTGAAGGCACAACTTGCGAAAAAAGGGCCGCATTTGCAGAAAAAGAAAATCTTGTTTCACCAAGACAACGCACCGTCTCATATCTCAGCGCTTGCAATGGCAAAAATCCACGAATTACGGTTTGAACTGCTTGACTCACCAGATCTAGCCCCAAGCGACTTCTTTTTGTTCCCTCATCTGAAAATTGCGCTTGGGGGACCGATTTTCGTCAAATGAAGAGGTAATCACATTCATGAACAATTATTTTGAAGAGAAAATCACCGAGTAGTATTTGCACGGGTTACAGAAATGGGAGAATCGCTGGGAAAGGTGTGCAGAGTTACAAGGATCAAAATAAAAATGAAATTCTGGAAAGATGTGTTGCATTTTTATTAGGTCGCAAGTTTTCAGACCACCCACGTATTAGAATGTTAAGGAGAACACGGAGTGAACGATACAAATACCTATAACTCAAGAAATAGTGAAGTAATATTATTCTATCTCTATCAGCTAATACAGCAGAATTAGAAATGTTTTCCACCAACAAGAGACACATTAGATTACGAACGCTCGGAACCGCAAGAAAACTTGATTAATTTGACAATCGACCATAAACAAAACAGTAGTCTACGTCATTTTCATACGAAATTTTCATGCTTTCTACCTCAGGTAACATTTTAATAGAGAGAAACAACGTAACATAGGAAAGAGGAATTACATGTACTTCAATGATATCAGCATATCAGCACAATTTCAATCAGCAGTGCCGAAAGCCCAGTGCCTAAATTACACTTAATAGCGCAAAACACATTTACTACAGCCTTACTGTGCTTTCATTGGTCCTGAAAATGCAGATGCGAGTTTTTAAAAGAAGGTTGGAGAGAACAATGTGCACGTTCTCTCACTGTCACATTCTCACTTTTGAATTCAACCAGTCCAATATCAAAAGTCACACTACCTACATTGTAAATTATGAAATGGCTACATTAATGTCATAAACCTGAGTTTTCTAAGCATTTTGTAACATAGACTTACACGTTGTAACAAAAAATTGACTGAAACAATATTTAGCTTATCAAATGGAAAATCGAATGGCTCTCAAATAATTTCTTACCTGAAAAATAACACATATAATGGCAAATGGCAAAAATACCCATAAATAGGCAGTAATGCGCAGAAAATGAAACATCGTAAGAGCTCCTTATGCCTAAATATTAATCACGAAATATGAGGTAATGGAGGCACATAACCTTATTTTGCTAAAATTATGCTTTATTCCTTAATTTATTGTCATTCATGTATTGTTGTCAAACCTGTTGTTGGTTTGATAGAAAAGAAGCTTTAATGAAACCAATTTGCTTCATCTGATTCCACAAAACATTATAAGTGGCATTTGTATAACTGGAAGGAATAGAAGGAGGTGAACCTAATTCCGACGCCGTGTAATGCACTAACCAAACCTATCTGAGGACCAAGTTAGAAATACTGTGTATCGTCCTGAATGTGAAATATCTTCTAAGCATTCTCAATGATTAACCCCCATGTAGTCGCCCAGACGTACATCTCCTTCTGCTATTATGGTGTTGGGGGTTTTGGTAGCTTCTTGACACAATGTGTTCTAAACGGTTACTTGGCTATAATACATTTTAGCGACAGAATATTTTTGTTATTTGCTATTAAACTATGTTGCTCCCAGCTGGGCTACATATGTAGTCCGGGCGACCACTAATGTAACAGTTTTTGAAATGGCTACTAAGAGAAAGGTAACATCTAGGCGACTAATGCCATATGCACTTTTCCGCGAATCAGAAGTATAAGAAAACCAAACGACGCCTGTCTCTTGAGACAATATCCTGGGAGCTCATAAAGCCTCAAATAGCAACAAGAACAGAACTGAACACTATATCAGTCTCACTAAGAAAGCGTGCTAAGATTCCTCTCGGAATTGAAGATGTTCACACAACACAAGTCACACAGCTTGACATTAAAGTAAAGATTTGCTACTTATGTGTAAGAAGCAAGGATAAAAATCTACCAGGAAGAGTTGCAGAATGTGTCAAAGAAAGATTTGCAATAATCATTGCACGGCGGTCTACTAGAAGAATTGTACACCAAATAGTAATGTTGTCCTTGTGTCATATTTTGAGACTGTTATCATACATTCATATGGTGATTGTTGGAGCAATACATTCTATATCAGATACTGCTGTTTTCACTACTATTAACCTGATTACTATGACTCAGGAATATAAAGGAGCACTATAAAAGAGTTTACCGTGTATTTTACATGACACATAGTGTGATTTAATTTAATATCAAATTATCTTGAAACAGTTCTTAAAACTCAATTTGAATGTAAGTAAACGCTATAAGTAAATAAATAAATATACCAGAAGGATATTAAAACAATTATAAACAAAACATAAAGTAGATTTTATACGGGCTACATATACGTCACAAATCATCATGCGACTACTCGAGTGATTATATATATAAGGGCGCTCAACTACGGCCATCATCAGCGCTCTTTAAAAACCTAGTCATGGCAAAAGCCAGATATAAAACTTTCTAAAAACTATACAAGAGTAACAAAACCTATTAAAGATACACGTACATAAAAAACATCAATCAACTCTTACTAAAAATTTCGTTCACTAAATCCTAAACTCTAAACTAGACAAGAATCTAAAAACCTTCTCCACGTGTCTCCACGCACGGCCTACACGTGGGTGGGCCTGTCGACCGTCTCCCTCAACCACGAAGAGGAGCCAACACGAGGGAGAATGTTGGTTCGGGACCCCGGGTGCGCCAAACCCGTACCTACATAAGTAGGCCCCTGGCGGGCGACTACTCGAGGGTTAAGCAAGTGAAATGAATAATTGAGGAATAATGAAATGTTGACAAAGTGTTCTCCAATTAAAAACATGCATTGTGATATACTAATGGAGTATTTCTAACCCATTTTCTGTGTTTAATTGTTGTAACGTAGACAAATAAAACAATGGTTTGGTTTTATGTATTCCAGCTGCACTAATGACCGTTCAACCCTCAAGATATCTCTTTCCTTAAAAACGGGGTGGGGCTCTGTCAATTCCTTTTCTGCATTGCAATGAATTTTAAAAGATATTATTTGTTTTCTAAATTATCAGTTTTGCTTTGGTGACAGAAAATACGAGGGGATGTCGTAAAGTTTTAACTACGACCTGGTAGTTTTTATGCTAGAGTGATGAAATTTTTTTCAGTGTCATCATTGATCCCTCAAGACATACTGTTGGAAGTTTCAGTGATTTGAATTCTTTTGTTTTTTCACAGTGAGTGCCAGAAGTGATTGAGGTGTAAGATGGAGAAAATTGAGGCTCGTAGTGTCATCAAGTTCCTGCATTTGAAGGGCAAAACTACCCGAGAAATTCATGATGAGATGACGGCTGTTTATGGAAATGGTTGCCCATCGTTTGACACTGTTGTAAGGGGGAAAAGGAAGTTTGAAACTGGTCACATGTCCCTGCCAAATCAGCCAACAGCTGTTAGACCACCAATGACAGACGATGCTGTCACAGTGAAGAAAGTGGAGTGTTTAATACTGGAAGACAGACGAGCAACCATCCAAATGATCATGAATGAAACACATCTTAGTTATGGTAGTGTGTGGACGAACTGTACATATCTAAGGTGTCTGCACGGCGGGTTCCAAACAGCGTGACATATCAAGACAGATGTTGATGCGTTTGGAACAGGATTAAAATGATCTTTTTGATCATCTGGTAACCATGGACGAATGCCCAATCTATCGGTATGATCCAGAGACAAAAACCATGAGCATAGAATGGAAACATACCGACTCTCCCCTCCTAAAAAGGCGAAGGTGCAAACGTCAGCTGGGAAGGTCATGCTTTCAGTTTTCTGGGACTGTCGTGGAGTCATCCTTACAGATTTCCTTGCCAAGAGTCAAATTATCACTGACAGATGCTACTGCAATCTTCTGGACAAGTTACGAGCAGCTCTGATTAAGAAACGACGCGGTATGCTCTCCAAAGTTGTTCGTCTTTTGTCTGACAATGCACAAGCTCATTCATCTCAAGTTTCAGTTGACAAAACAAGAGAATGTGGCTTTGAGACCTTACAGCATCCGCCTTATTCGCCCGATCTTGTACCAAGTGACTTTCCTTGTTCCCAGAAATGTAGAATCCGTAGCGCGGTCGCCGATTTGAGAACACAAATGGCATCATTAAGTGGAAGAGTGGTTTAAAGCGAATTCTGCAGACTTCTACAATCAAGGTATTCGAAGGTCAAGAAACGCTGGGAAAAATGTGTAAATCTGAATTGACTACGTAGAGAAGAACTAACAAGCATAAATCAACACAAACTCTCTATCACATTTTGTAAAGGATGATAATTGGAAGTTTACGACACCCCGTCGTAGGTTATGAGCAGAACCTGCACCACTACTTTAGGAAATGGCGGTTCTTAGGCTATATACCTCACTTTGCAGAAAGTGAACGGATTCACATTCCAAAAATTGCGAATGAGAGAGTAAAGTCTATAGTAAGGTTTATTGATAGCATTTACGTATAATTGCATTGAGAATAACCTCCACTTCGAATGCAACATATTGACAACATCATCGAAACGGGAAGTCATGCTCAGAAATTTTACAAGGTCGCGGTGGTTATGTCTTCTGAAGACCTAAGGAACAACGATATTGTGTTTCTAAAATAAATATGAATTATAGCAAAAAATTGGAGCATCGTCATTCCAAATGTTTCGATACACCTTTAAGCTCAAGACTTCGTGTCCGTTTTTCCGAAACTAATAAATTAATTGACACAATTATATGCTGCTAATTTATTCATACAGTGCAGAGGGCGCTGATATACAAGGATATAATTTATCTCACCTCTTTGGCCTTTTATGGCCATCCTTCTGGAAATCCAACGTATGCTCAAAACATTCCTAAAAAGTTATATTTAATGACTCGATAAATGTAAGTTTTCAGAAAGTTTTTTCCACATAATCCAATTGGTTGTCCATTTTGTGTGTTTTCCGAGGAAATGCAATATATTAATGAAAATATTCATTTTTCACAAAATATATTTCGAACTATAAATATATTTCGTGAATGGAGATTGGATTAGATTAGATTAGATTAGTGTGTTTTAGGGCCCGTCGACAACGAGGTCATTTGGGCCCGTCGTGAATGGAGATGATATCGAATTGAGAGAAGGTTATCTCCAGGAAGATGGAGCATCGTGCCATACATCTAATGACACCATGGAATTTGTAACCAGTTTCTTTGATTATCAAATAATCTCAAAAGCTCTGTGGCCCCTATGATCCCCTGTCATAACCACACCGGATTTTTCTCGTGTAGGTATCTAAAAATAGAGTGTACAAGAATAGGCCAAGGACAGTTGATGTTCTCAAGGAATCTATTCGAACAGAAATAAGTAACATTGGCGAGGATAATCTCCGTAAAACTTGAGAGAATATGGTGAGACGAGTACAAACATGTATATATCCTGGTGGAGGAAACTCGCAACATTTTCTCTGAGATGTAAATAGTGTAATGTAATGTACCAATTGTGTATTATATTCTCCTAGAGTTGTACGTGTGTCCTATTATTGGTTCAAAAGTTATGGCTTATTGAAATTGTTCAGATTTATATGGATCACACTATACATGTTTAATTCACATTTTTATGAAAATAAGGACGAACGTGTGTAAATCAATACCGGCATTATTGAGGCATAACAATAGCAAGTTAAAATATAAATGATGGGTGGACACATAAATCTCATAAATAATTTCGAAAGACTGAAGCCCATTATTAATTAGATTAGTCTTAGTTAGGGTTTCGTCATGAGAAAAATGTTATCAGAATTTCGGTGTTAAAAGCGCAATTAGTTAATCTAATGTAGCTAATGGAATTACCATTAGCTCAAGGCTTACCTGGAAATCAGGTTTATTCGGAGTCCGGGCATGGAAAAATCAACGTAGATCACTTCTACATTTAGTAGCCCTGTTCATTGCATACCAGGCGACATTAAAGTGAAAGCAGAGCTCTCACTTCTGACCACAGATCCCACATGGAAGCAACCACCCTTGAACATATGGGGTGGTCCTTCTTACTACATTAACCAAGTTAAAGCGCTGTTGTGATGTTTTTCTTGTGTCCTCAGAACTTCAGTACCTTCTATTAAGTTAGACTGTGCTCGTGCTTCTTATGTGTGTTAATTAAGCTTATATTTATAGAACTTACATAGTGTTGTAGTTAGTGTAGTTTTATAAATGTATTAGTGTTTAATAGTTATAAGCGTTTAACACTTGCGTAATTTAACTAAGATGTTGGAATCGAACCTAACATGGATATGCTAACATTGATTTCCATTCATACTTTTAATATATACCTAACAGTATTTCTAACCTTTCTCGAGTTCTAATGCGTTTATGACATATTTAATTACTATGTGGAATGTACATGACTATTTAAATTGTGTTTAACAGAAGTCCACCCACAGAAAAAAATTACACTGTTGAACTTTATTCAACTTGCAAAATTAGCAGACATCTGTGTAAAAAGCTTCCAGCATTTAAAAAGAGTAATAGATTTTCCTTACTTGTTTTCCTTTAATTGCTTACTTCATTTTTCTTTTCCTTATTTTTGATGTACAGACGGTTTTGTTAAATCAACTGAAATTTGATTCACCACCTGTAGCTAACATAGAATATAGGAAAGTGTTTAAGGACAAATCGGCTCACAATTGCAATAAACAAAGCTCTAACGTGCAATCTTTGCTTATAAATTATTATTAACTACCAGAATATCCAAAGTGCTTCTTTGAGTTGCAAGTAAATATCCCTCGCAAATTTATACACACTGATGCAATTTTGCTCTTTTAAAATAGTAATGATGTTGTTTTATTAAGCTTTCCTTGGATAATATGTAAATAATACGGATTTACTTCTTGTAGGTAATGTAAGTAGGCACTAATACCATAACAGCATAAGTAACGTATCTCTCTTCGTTATGTTATAAAGCGTTGTAACATTATGCATTATAGGATATATTAATTATTATAAATGTATTTGGAAAGATTAATGAACATTTGGTACAGTGAGTTCCACTTGATTTTTTTTCCTTTTAAACGTTATTTTAAACACCGGCAATTATGGGTATTCTCAGCTCTAAACACGCACCTAACATTCTTCACCCCTCCAACCCGATAAGTGTATCCTAAGATGTTTATGACATTGCGGTTAGGGATAAGAAGAGTTTTTCCTCAAAAAAAAAAAAAAAAAAAACACCCGCCTGGGTATCCTTTAAGCGCGGTCACTATACCAGAAAGACTAAGAGATACTTGAAGTATACGTGTGTGTACACCAAACACGCTGACGTTGAGGTATTGTTTGTTAGAGAGAGAACGAGTTGCAGTTTATTATATAGCTAGTTTTAGCAGGGGTGTCCCTAGACGCTAAGTGAAAGAGACTAATGCATATTGGTCTTTGGTTCACACGGTGAATACAGAAAGACCAAAACATGATTGGTTAAAGTGCCAAGAGTACAGAATTCAGCTTTATTACTAACTTAGAAATCTGAAACTCGAGCAGCAATGTGGAGACAACAGGATTAGTGAGAGAGAGAGATTAAAAGGCAGAGATTAAAGTAGTATAGCAATTTAAAGAGGACGAGTGTCCTCAGAGGAAGAATTAATGAGAAGGAAAATTACAAAGTTGTGTAAAGAGAATAGGCCAATACGTGAATGGCAGAAAAAAGAGTAGAGGAAAAAATAAACAGACAGATTTAGTAAAGAAAAGAGGAGTGCAAATGTTTGATGGGAAGGAGAAAAACTAGCAGAGAAGCTATAGGAAAAGGAGGGAAGACGCCTTGGGGATCAAGGAAACTTGGAAAATTATGGGTGATTATTAAAAGTATGAGGAAGAATAGGAGGAATAACTTGGTTAAGGACGGGTGTGATGAACTTAAAGAACGAAAAACGCGATGTAGAAATGACTGCAGAGGGAAGGTATAAAGGAGTCCTCTTTCGGAGGAATGCAAACGAAATGAACATTCGAGGAACGGAGTACTTCTTAATATAAAGTGCGGCAGAACTGGGAATTTGGAATAAGACCTATTTCATCAGTATCTTTCTACAGCTCAGAACTGGTGCTTGGAACATGACGATAGCAAAATCCTTGCTGGGAACCACATTATTCTAATTCAGATAACAGAGATAGCTCTCTGCTCAATCTTCAAACAGGTTTGCGGGTGCTCGGTAACTTCTGAACTTTAAGGGGTCAATTAGTGAAAGCTCAGTTCATACATTCCCTGTATTTTATTTCTATATGGTTTCATAAAGCCAAAAGCTATAGAATTAACCAGCAAACATTAAGAGGTTTGCAAAGGACATTGTTATCAAATAATTTTGAAGTAAAACTTGAGGCGTGTATACAAAATAATACTAAATTATTTATCCACTATTTGAAAAAGTTCTGGTACTATCTTAAGATTTACATTATTTAGGTCAGTCACGTGATGTGTTCTAAATGTACTTCAGCGCATACTCCCGGATGATTGCTATACTGATGGTACCCAAAACTTGGATTTATTGCGCCTAAACTGCGTCAATAGAGCTTTGGATATGTTCATTCGAACACGATTTTGGTCTAACGTGAGCAAACGCGGCACCCAACGCGTGGACAGCTTTCTCATGTCAAAATGTTGATTTCATATGTGACAAACATGTTCTTTTGACATGTTCATAGCCTCTGCTATCTCTCACTTTAATTCGGCGGTCGTCTAGCATCATTTGGTGAACTTTGTCTATGTTTTCGTCGCTAGGTGCAGTTTGTGGACGTCCCGAACGTTCATCGTCTCCCAAGCTCTTACGGTCACGTTTAAATTCAGATGCCCAAAATTTCACTGTGGTGCAGAGTCCCAAATTCTCAGGCTGCATTAAACGATTGCTCCGTTCATTTTCGTTTATTCTGGTAGTGATGGTCCTTCCGGTTTGTCCTATATACGGTGTCCGACATTCACAGGGAATGCGGTACACTCCCGGAACTTGGAAGTCCAGTTTTTCCTTCACTGGTCTCAACAGATGTTTAACCTTCGGAGGTGGCTTGTGGATGGTCCTGATGTATTTGGTGAGAATTATGCTGATTCTGCCGGATAGGTTGTCGGTAAACGGGATGTAGGCTGTCGCGGTAGGCTTTGTGACGCTTGCTGTATTAAAATCGCTGGTCGATTTCTGATCGTCTTTTCACCTTGCTTATTTCCCGAGAAGATTTTGAAAAAGTTTTTCAATTCTTTCTAACTTTGCGTTATAGCAATCGTTCCGGCAGTTTCAAAATCAGTCCTAAAACGTATAAGTTGTGATTTTAAATGGTGCATTAAAACCAGAACAAATTCCAAATTTTAATGAAGTAGAGAAGCACCAAGACTTGAAATATACTCTGAAAACCGAAAAAGGACTTGTGCAAGAGGGAACATAATTAAAATAAAAACTACACATAACTTTTGAAAAAGAAAATCCATTATATTCCATTAAAACAATAGAAAGCTTTGAAATAGAATATAACTTATATCTCTGTGAAATCGCCAAGAAACTATCAACAAGCCCAGATATTGTAAAACTGAGAGCATCAAACTATTAAAATCAGAAAACTTTTTTTTAACTTGTTCCATTTATACCGCGCCTTTAACTACAATGGTCATACCGGCGGCCGTTCTCCTTTGGAACATATCGAAGGTGTTAACTCGTATTCGTTGGGTTTTAATCATTACATCACACACACATTCACACTCTCATTCATACTTCCAGACTCTGAGGAAGATGGGGAATTATCTTGGCAGGAGAAAAATCCCCATCGAACCCGGGACACCTAGCATGGCAGGCAGGTGCTCTACCGACTGAGCTACGGGGCCAGCCTCAGACATCTTCTGTGCCAAAGGGTTGAAACTTTTAATTTTTATGTAGTTATCAGTATGTGTTGATTTCCTATAAATTCCAAAGTTTAATTTAGTGTTTTTATATTACTTTTAGATACAGAAAGGGGAGGTAACCATTGTTTTGAATTTCTAAGGTGAACGTTATAGCCGTATCCTGCAAATTAAGAAGTTTTAAAGCTTCATCTAAGTGTCTCTCAGGAACTGTAGCAAAAAAGTCATCCACGTATCTATACAATGTTTTGAAAATGGAAGGAACAGCTTTAGTGACTTGTATTTCGAAAAAACTCATAAAACATCAGAAAGAACAGGTGAAAGAGGCTACCAATAGCTACTTCAGAAATTTGTTGAAAAAGGTTCCATTGAATGTAAAGTAAGGGGAATTTAAAATTAAATATCCACTTTTACTATGTTATTAACTATATGGTGGTAAACACAACAACTGAATGATATCAGTCGTTACAAGTAATTATTACTCACTGCCATTCTGTCAGAACATATTTCCATGTATAAGAGTGCATATATTCTCAAATTAACTTCTCTGTCACGATGAAATGTTGTGGAATAAATCACGCTGCAGTTTTTATCAGCTGGGACATAATTTACCAGACAGCTGTGCGATACATTCAATAAAGCAGTTACTTACTCGTTTGCATGTTTGTGCCGGAGATTGGCATGAAGCGGAAGCTTTCCTTAGGTGTCATCCTATTACATCACTACTGTATGCGTTCCGAACAATAAATCTTTCACAATTTATAGCGCCCCTCTAAACGGACTTCCGAGAATTTAGATTATACGTGTATACGGATAGTAAGATTTGCATTGTATTAAATACGGTTGTGATGCTCTTAGCTATTTCATTCAATATCATTGGCGTTAACTTTATTATCTATTGTGAACTCTGACACTGTTTTCGTATCTGAGATACATAATTATGAAGCTTAATATTTTGTTACTACATGGCAAAGCGAGAAAGCGTATTGACAAAAATTCACAACACAGAGATTTTACCTGAGCTTATCGCACATACCCGGTGAGTCCAGTGTATGTATAATCTTGTAACTAAAATGTTTCTGGGTGACACAATTCCACGTTGTGGACGCCAATTTGAAGCAATAATTTAATGGCGAGCAAATAAGTCGGCGAGCAATGAGGTTTCTCTCAGGTTATGCGTGGGTGTGTGTGAGAAGGATGTTTTAATAACACTGGAATTCCCGTTTCCAACTTATTTATTTACTGCTTTTTCTTTTAAAACATCGAAATGAATGTTGCCGACCAAGGGTTACCAATCTCTGTTTAGAGTTACTGACTGTAGAATGTTTATTACCCCATAAATTTATTCGTTCCTTATATATACGAACCGAAAAATATTCCAGACAAAACCAGAGGACTGCCTTAATCGCCCTCACGCCTCCGACTGCTCTCATCGACCTCACGCCGAAGACCGTTTGAATGACCACAGCTGCGCGTGTGTATATGTAACTTTCACTCTCAGGAAACCCCTTTTCAACTAAAATCCCTTTGTGGCTGTTTTGTCGCCATTGTAAATGATCCAAAGAATTCCCTATTCTTACAAGTCAAGTGAGCCCCTTTAGAAATCTTCTAAGGGCAATGTTTCTTACATTGCTTTTGTTATAACACTTTCTCCCCAACTCAACTGGCCTTGCGCTTGTCGTAAAAAAGAACCAATATTCCTTAGACATCCATCATGATTCTTTACTTCTGGCAAACCTTAATTTCGGTATCAGTCTGTTCAGATATAATTATGTCTTCTGAACAGCAATGTGTCATACATCGGCAGGCGCGATAAAACATATCATATAGGCACACGCAGCTTCCAATCGCTCTATTTGTGTTTTGTAACTTACTGCACCTCAACCTACTACTATTTCACTCTTCTAATTGACAAAATGAAATCTGATAAGGGATGATCACAGCGCTGGTCATCTGAAGGTCAAAACACCTCAACGCTCTGTCGAGATTTTATCGCAGGGATACTCAAATGAAATGACCGCAGAAGATGACTCGGTCCAGCCTGCGGTTTCCAAATTGTGAAAGCTAACCAACAGTCATAAATGTTTATCGCAGTTACTTTAGATGCTCCGGGCGAATTGATTAGGTGAATCGAAAAATTGGCAAAATCAGCATCGCAAATCGGATTTTATTTTGGCACAGTAGTTTTAATTTCAATGGGGTTTATATATATATATATATATATATATATATATATATATATAAATCCAAAGTTCCTTAAAATACCATCACTTAAAGGGCCCTGCTCTCATTATGTCCACGAAACTAAGAAGAAGCAAAAGAGCAACTCATTTTTATGTAAATAAGGAGGTAGTTTTAGTGGTTTACCGGGAAAATACGAGTCAGTTGCAGAATGTAGTATCATACTAGCATCTTGGATACGATAGCTCAATGGTTAACAGTAACCCAACGGGGAGCCGGAGATCCGTGGTTCCAATCCCGGCTATGATATTACATTTTTCAATCTGACTCTACCTATTGAATGGATGTGTGAACATTGATTCACAAGTTTAGAGTAACGTGCAGTTGATAAAGACACTGTTAGGTTCACGTGAACTACACCTGGATAAATGAATCATGGAAATGTTTAAAATATTACGCATTCAACAACCTCTATGTCATCTCTGACTTGGTGGCAAGCTTACCGAAAACCAGATATCTGGAAAAAAATTAAACATGCATGATAATTACTGAGTAATCATGAATAGTCCTTTCCAAATGTGCCTTTCGCACCTACGAGGGTGGTGTGAAAAGTTTCCGACCTCAATATGAAGATGTCAGCACTCGTAAATAAAAGCTAGTGAATTTCGTTGTCCATCTGTTGATGGATACTCACCAAACTTTCAGCCATTTTGGACGCTCAGTTGTTACGTACCAGTCGTTTGAGTGAGCTGATGTGACTGTTTTTATGAAAATAGACAGAATCGAATATCGAGCTGTCAAAAATTATTTGTTTTTGAAAGGCAATACGTCTACGCAAATATAATATGAGTTGGATTCTGTGTATGGGGACTGTGCACCATCAATTACTACAGTGAAATTTTGGGCAGCTGAATTTAAACGTGGCCGTAAGAGCTTGGGAGACGATGAACGCTCGGGACGTCCAAATACTGCAACTATCGACGAAAATATCGCCAAAGTTCACTAAATGGTGCCAGACGACCGCCGAATTAAAGTGAGAGAGATAGCAGAGGCTATGAACATGTCAAAAGAACGTTTCTCTCACATATTAAATCTATATTTAGACAGGACAAAGCTGCCCACGCGTTTGCTCACGTTAGACCACAAACTTGTTCGAACGAACATTTCCAACGCTCCATTGGCGCCGTTTAGGCACAAAAAAATCCGAGTTTTGGCGCCGATTAATTACTGTAGATGAAGCTTGGATACAGCAGTATACACCCGAAACAAAAATACAGTCCAATCAAAGAGTGAACTACAAAGGAGTAACCGAAAAAAAATTAGGCTGGGAAAGTGATGGTGACTGTTTTTTTTTGGGGGGGGGGATTATCAACCAGTTATTTTAATTGATTATCTCCAAGAAGGATAAAACATTACAGGAGCATACTGCGCATCATTACTTCGCAAGCTGAAGGCAGAACTTCCGGAAAAACGGCCACATTTGCACAAAAAAATCCTGTTTCACCCAGACAACGCACCGTCACACACCTCAGCAATTGCAATGGCGAAAATGCACGCCATCCACTGCGTATCATTACTTTGCAAGCTGAAGGCAGAACTTCCGGAAAAACGGCCACATTTGCACAAAAAAAATCCTGTTTCACCAAGACAACGCACCGTTACACACTTCAGCAATTGCAATGGCGAAAATCCACGAATTACGGCTTGAACTGCATGACTCACTAGATCTAGCCCCAAGCAATTTCCTTCTGTTCCCTCTTCTGAAAATTGCGCTCGGAGGACAGAGATTTTCGTCAAAAGAAAGAGGCAATCACCTTCGTGGACAATTATTTTGCAGAGAAAAACGCCGAGTACTATTTGGACGGGTTACAGAGATGAGAGCATCGCTGGGAGAGGTGTTTAGAGTTACAAGGAGACTATGTTGAAAAACACCGAGTACTATTTGGACGGGTTACAGAGATGGGAACATCACTGGGAGAAGTGTGTAGAGTTACAAGGAGACTATGTTGAAAAACGCCGAGTACTATTTGGACGGGTTACAGAGATGGGAACATCACTGAGAGAAGTGTGTAGAGTTGCAGGTAGACTATGTTGAAAAACACCGAGTACTATCTGGACGGGTTACAGAGATGGGAACATCACTGAGAGAAGTGTGTAGAGTTACAAGGAGACTATGTTGAAAAACGCCGAGTACTATTTGGACGGGTTACAGAGATGGGAGCATCGCTAGGAGAAGTGTGTAGACTTACAAGGAGACTATGTTGAAAAATAAAATCTGAAAAAAATTATTGTATCTTTATTAGGTGGGAAACTTTTAAGACCACCTATGTATATTTAGTAATTCTAACACAAAGCGGCGCTAAATGAGAGGTCCAAGCAGTTTCTGGAGAAACTTCCAATGACTAGCAAGTGGATAAAGTTGTTGTTTATTTCACCACAGAAAGCTTTTTAGGCCAATAGGAAGAATCAGTTAAGGTTTACAAATATGCAACATTTACTGTACTAATGGATGTTTGCGGAGTAAGATGATGTTCTGTACCCTTTCCTACTCAAGCACTCTTCGCCGAACGATGATCTCTCCAGACGTTTTTGCCATACGTTACAAACACAACCTGAACAGCGCTTCAATTTTCTCTCATTATCTTCTTATTTTTGTTCTGTAACACAGCATTTTCTTCGCTTATTCATCCCCTTTATCCTCTTGTTCCTTTTTTTTTAAAAGAAAGTTATATTCTTTTAAGGCGTTTTCTTTTTTGAAGCCGTCATAAACATCAAAGCTCTGTTTATTCCTTAATTGCATAGAGCTTAAATTAATCTTGCGAGCTACGGTTTAGTTTCTGTGTTACAAATAAGAGGAGAGGGATCATGCCCTTATTATGTTGAAGTTGGCAGATCAAATGAATCCTTAATTTACTTGTAACTAACGACATGGGAAAAAACCATGAAAAGGAAATCTACTCCGCTACAGCTGTGCAGCAAGGTAAAGACTGATTTCCTCATAAGAAATTAAGAGGCTTTCAGGTTATCACGAACATGCTGGAGCTGGTTTTCCTTGAAGAATTTGGCCAGAAAATTAACGAAAATATCATAAACACACGTTTGTGTTTAGAAATTAAAGTAAACGAACTAGCTGCCATTCCTATGAATTACGTGAAAATTTTAGACTGCGTACAAAATATAATAATCCCCAACCTTTATGACTATTCTCTCCAGTCTGCTGTATAGGTATCTTATTAATGCAGCAATTAGCGTTAACTTCTACAGAAACGACAAAACTTGCTTAAGCTCAAATTCTTTCGTTCATATTCATATTTATTGCAACTTAATATAGTGTTTGAACACAATTAAGCTATGTCATTTGTAATACATTTTCTCTCTTAAAAGTAAACGATTAGAAATGTAGAAGAATGTCATTCATCTTCTCTCTCTCTCTCTCTCTCTCTCTTACACACACACACACACACACACACACACACACACACACACACACACACACACAAAACGTAACTATTCAAAATCATCGAAGTTGTCATTAAAATTTTCACCTATACTGCAATAGTCTCTGCTTGACAAGCGTTTAGTCAGTTTAGATTTAAACTTAGCAGCTGACACAATATATGTTAGGCTTTCCGGAAGCTTATTAAGTAGTTTTGGACCAAAGTATTGGGACTTATGTTCTCTGACCTTTAACTATACAGTTATTCTTTCCCCTTGTTTCATATGTGTGGACATCGGAAATTGTGGAGCTTATATTCCTGTTATGTACAAAAAGTATTGTTCGCGGAATAAATATGCAGGGAAGAGTAAGTATTCTCTTGTTTAAGGACTATGATACAGTGAAGCACAAAATTAATACAATTTTGAGTCGAACTAATACTCAATGCTCCATT